>OX463860.1:6594168-6769050 GCA_949825065.1 Odontocerum albicorne | reverse complement strand
CAACCTGACAGTGACACTCAACTACAACTGGAAACATCTTGCGAAATTCAACTCCTCACACATCATCACTCCAGAAAGACCAAAAATATTCATCCCACACTATACCGCACACAATCACAAATCTCATATAAATCCCTTCCACTCGTCATTCATCCTGAAAGTCCAAGTACTCAAAATCCTGTCGCAATTACAACCACGCTCCGATCGACTGTCTAAATGGTTTTCCTACCTTTACCTTTATTGAAGTCGGCACGCCATTGTATGTAGTGGTAGCCAAATAAGCATATTGCCTTTGGGCAAAAGAGGTTTTAACTCTAGGGATGGTGAACATTTCATTAGTTGCCATGCGTGTCATGTGTGTCTGCTGAGTCTGCATCTTCCCTTCCTCTCGATGGTAGTGCCAGAGAATGGATTTGAGACGTAAATTGGCTATGTTCAGGACCTGATACTCTCTGAAAAGCTCCGATATATATTTATGCAATACTAAGATAGAAATAACTTTATGCGGTATAAAATAAGTCATTTTTGCTCGTAAAAAAAACTAACGAAAATTTTCTCAATCTCATCCATATAAACGAAGCTTTCGAGATAGAAAGAAAAACATGTTTTCCCTAGTTTCCAGTGACGCCGACCGTGTAAGTGAATTTTCCATCGTGCGTCCGACTGCGCCGGCTGTTCTACTCTATGATCATAATCTCTTTTGACCAATTTCATGCGGTGAACGAGCTCACCACCATTTACTCACAGCCGCTACTGGCTTATGAAATATATGCTGTGAATAATAAAATTTAAAAAAATTGTGAGAGATTTAGCTTCCATTTTATGCATCGTGCGGGAAATAACACGCAAATAACGTTTGTTTTTTTTATTTCTCTCTCTACATTATATGTAATACTTATACTAGTATATCTACTTTTACCAACACAGTATATACGCAGGCCTCAAATTCTATCCATCTTGATCGGATCTTACGCTTGCTTTATCTTTTAAATAATAAATAAATATTAAATAAATATTAGGTTTATTGACAGCAACATAGTATTTACAAGATCACACCTGAATAATACTTCTAAAACACATAAATTGCAGACAATACATCAGACACAGAAGCTGTCAAAAGGTCTGGGCTCATCTAATAGCATCCCCTCGGCCAAAATACACCCCACCAATATAGGGCGAACCCAGGCACGGGAACACCAGATGTTTTTCAGCCATGCATGATGTATAAAACATAATGGTCGGAATTATGTCAAAAAAATGGCATCAATATTTCATACAATTTTTTTAAAGAACTCAAAGATCATTTATAAATTAAAATGTTGATAATAATATTTATTTGTGAAGTATCATCCACCAAATAATAAAATTAAAAAAAGTGTGAGAGATTTAGCTTCCATTTTATGCATCGTGCAGGAAATAACACGCAAATAACGTTTGTTTTTTAATTCTCTCTCTACATTATATGTAATACTTCTACTAGTATATCTACTTTTACCAACACAGTATATACGCAGGCCACAAATTCTTTCCATCTTGATCGGATCTTACACTTGCTATATCTATTCTGATGTATAAAACATAATGGTCGTAATTATATAAAAAAAAACGGCATCAATATTTCATACAATTTTTTTAAAAAACTCAAAGATCATTTATAAATTAAAATATTAAAATGTTGATAATAATATTTATTTGTGTAGTATCATACACCAAATAATAAAATTAAAAAAATTGTGAGAGATTTAGCTTCCATTTTATGCATCGTGCGGGAAATAACACGCAAATAACGTTTGTTTTTTTTTATTTATCTCTCTACATTTTATGTAATACTTCTACTAGTATATCTACTTTTACCAACACAGTATATATGCAGGCCACAAATTCTGTCCATCTTGATCGGACCTTACGCTTGCTATATCTATTCTGATGTGTAAAACATAATTGTCGTAATTATGTCAAAAAAAACGGCATCAATATTTCGTACAATTTTTTTAAAGAACTCAAAGATCATTTATAAATTAAAATGTTGATAATAATATTTATTTGTGTAGTATCATCCACCACGAGATACTTGTATATTATGTCTCACGAGAGGGTTGGATATTCTGTCGAAAAAATAATTGAACTCTTTTCAAAGAAATATTTACGTGGCAAGATATGGAAGTAAAAGTGAACATATTTTTGAACACGGGAAAGTATCTTAAGTAAAAAATATAATAAAAAGGATATATTTTTTTTAAAAGAAAGTAATGTCTTAGATTGGTCAAAATGTTTTATTTTTTATTATAGCACTAGATTCATCACTGACTCGACTTAGCTTTCTTCTTCTTCTCAAATCCAGCATAGTATGAGTGGTAACTGGAATATCTTGAAGCCCGACTAAACTATATCGACAAATATTGCTTTGCTATCGGCAATAATAAAATAGCCTCACAATTATGTGATTCACACTTCAGTTTTCAGCAACAATATATGAAAGCTTTTATCATATTTTTCATGATTGAATTTGTATGTTATTTGCATTTTTTGCTTAAATCACTTATATTTGTCTTGTTTATTTGTCATTGAAATTTGTAAAATTTATTTCTATCACATTTTTTCACAAAGATGAAGGTTTGTTTAATATGCAATGAGGCTTCTTTAATTTTTGAAATATATTTTATTTTTTGTAATTCATTTTACCACTGTTTATTCCACCTTTTGTAACGGTATAGCCCTGCCGGTTTCAAGGTTTTCACCTCATCATAAGAGGACACAAACAAGACTTGTTTGTGCCCCCTTATGATGTTAAAATAAATTATTAAAGGTTAAAAAACAAGACTTGTTTTTGCCCCCTTATGATGATGAGGTGAAAGCCTTGAAACCGGTAGGGTTATACCGTTAAAAAAAAGTGGAATAAACAGTGTTTGATAAAACAAATTACAATGTCTTTAAACCTCCATAATGTTAATGCCTTAACTAGAAATAATATTTTTTTTCTTATTTTGACTGTCAAATTACCTTTTATGATAAAGAATATTTCTAAAAAACGTACTTGTTAAATAATAAGTATTAAAAAATAAATTTTACGAATTATTATCTAATTATAAGTATATATACGTGTTAACTATTTCTAAGAAATAAAAATTGTGTGAAATAAAATAAAGTTTGTTCATAGTTATAATACTCGTACATAAATTATATTAATTCTTAAGATATAAACTTTTCAATAGGTAAAGCTTTTGGCAAATGTTTGTATTATGGGTTACTTAATTAAATAACAAAACACTGGAAGCAGTATTACACAATACAAAAAAAACTGTTTAAAACGAACCTAATATAATAATTAGGTAAACCCATACTTAATTCATCCCGGCAAGTACATTTTTTTTCACTTTATTCTTGTTAGTTGTCAAAGTCATATGGAATTTTGTACAGTGCCCATATCGTTTGCTTAGTCTGTGGAAACTCGGGAGTTGTGCAAATAATCTATTATAACTAACTCATTATGGAAAAAAAATTGTTCAGTGGATACACAAGGAAGTGTTATATGACAAGCTGAGTTAGTTTCAGACTATTAAAATTTGCTGGGTGGTTACACAAGGTAGTTTAATATGACAAGCTCAGTTAATTTCCAACTATTAACATTTGCTGGATGGGTACACAAGGTAGTGTAATATGACAAGCTGAGTTTGTTTCAGACTACTAAAATTTGCTGGGTGGGTACACAAGATAGTGTGATTTGACAAGCTCAGTTAGTTTCAGACTTTTCAAATAAAAGTTGATTTAAATGTTTTAAAGTCAAATATTTTCTTGTACATGGTTGCGAAAACTTATAAAACCAACCTTGGTTTCTAAAGATACAAAAATAATATACATTAAATGAGTAAATACAATAGAAAAAAACTAGATAAGAGATGTGTGAATATGGAGAAAGTGAAACAAGTATGTTGGAAAATAATTATATAGTGCTTTATCCCATCTGCCTACTCCAGTAAAGAAATGATGTTATGGTTTTTTCCGTGTATTCATTTTAAAACTGAATAATTTGATTTAGTTATAGTTTGCTTGGTATACAGTTTTTTAAATGCAACTAAAAAATGATGAAGTGTTTCTTTTTCTAGCCTACTCGTTGCTTAACTTTAAAAGCAGGTGATATTACTTTTTTTTTCTCGCAAACTGTCGTCGTATGTGTTGACAAGCGAATAAGCAACCATTATCTCGCCAATGATGTCTGATGCAAATTGTGGCCCCTTCGAGCGAAATGATGTCTGATTCAAATTGTGACCCATTCAAGCGAATAAGTAACCATTATCTCGCCAATGATGTCTGATCCAAATTATGACCCCTTCAAGCGAATAAGTAACCATTATCTCGCCAATGATGTCTGATCCAAATTATGACCCCTTCAAGCGAATAAGTAACCATTATCTCGCCAATGATGTCTGATCCAAATTGTGACCCCTTCGATCGAAATTATGTCTGATCCAAATTGTTACCCCTTCAAGCGAATAAGTAACTATTATCTCGCCAATGATGTCTGATCCAAATTATGACCCCTTCAAGCGAATAAGTAACCATTATCTCGCCAATGATGTCTGATCCAAATTATGACCCCTTCAAGCGAATAAGTAACCATTATCTCGCCAATGATGTCTGATCCAAATTATGACCCCTTCAAGCGAATAAGTAACCATTATCTCGCCAATGATGTCTGATCCAAATTGTGACCCCTTCGATCGAAATGATGTCTGATCCAAATTGTGACCCCTTCAAACAAATAAGTAACTATTATCTCGCCAATGATGTCCGATCCAAATTATGACCCCTTCAAGCGAATAAGTAACCATTATCTCGCCAATGATGTCTGATCCAAATTGTGACCCCTTCGAGCGAAATGATGTCTGATTCAAATTGTGACCCCTTCAAGCGAATAAGTAACCATTATCTCGCCAATGATGTCTGATCCAAATTGTGACCCCTTCAAGCAAAATCGCGAATCGTACACGAAACCCTCAGGTTCAAATCACGCATCTTACCAACTTGGCCATCAAAAACGTCCAAAGGTTTAATGTAATGTAGTACACTTTTATTGTGAACACTACATTCTGGTAGGATACTTGGCAGGTGGCAATCTTTTCCAAACGACCAGAAAGAATTGACCTCCGTGGCCTGGTGGTAAGACACTTGTCTGCCGATACGGAGGTTGTGGGTTCGCTCCCCGCTGGAAACCAGATTTTTTTAAATAGGATTCCAGTCTGGTTAACACTTAGGGCCTATAAAAACATCTTTCTGGTTGGTTGGAAGAGATTGCCACATGGCAATAAACTCGCCAGGTAAAAAAAAAAATGAATTTAAGAGACCTTAAATTAAAACCATACTAAAACTCTTTTTAAAAATATCTTAGTTCAAAAATGAATCGAATCCGTTACCCCGAGTCTAAAGACGCGTTTTACAAACGAGGTCATGGAGGTTATTTCTGTCGATTCAAAAGCTTTGTAAAATAAAACATTAAAGGTTAAAAAAAAACAAAATGAAACATTAATATAAATTCACATTTTTATAACAAGAAAATACTGATTCATATTTTTTGAAAACTTTTGTTGTTTTATATTCAATATTTTTAAGGATTCCATACATTACGAACCAAATAAAAAGTGAAAAAATGAAATGTTTCCTTTTTATATCGTCGAAAATAAACCTGAAATGATGATTTGCTTTCATTACGATGTTTCTATAAAAAGTGAGTTTTATTTTTTTGTTTTAAAAACTACGTTGAATTTTGTTTTATATTCGTTTGTGTTCATTTTATAGACCATTTATGTACCACAACTCAAAGTTATTAAAATGAAGCGTGCTTTAAAATAAACATAAGTTGTATAAAAATATAATAAAAAGTAATGTCATTAAATAATTTATATCCTGGAATTTTTGCCAGATAATTATTCAACGTGACAACCAACTTCGTTACAACCCCCAAAGGAAGAATAAGTGATTTCTAACAAAGAAAAAAAATCTATGGACATCCAAGAATTATCTTGAGCTGTAAAGCTAAATACAATGATGAATTATTTCACCTTGAATAGTTCTTCTTATAGTATCAACGGCCTTCATTATGTACATTAAAAATTTGCCATCTGGACAGCACTGGACGTTCCTCGAATCAAATCCTCTTCGGTGGAAGAACAAGGGCTCCTCAGACAAAACAGCCAGTGTCATATGGACTATTTCTCTCTGTAGATACAGAGAGTCGATTTATCACTTAATATTTTTGATTTTACCTTGTACGTTGTTCTCCCAATTCTTGTTTGGAAAATGACAACATCAAGTACTCGAAGGCAGTTCAGAGTCAGGTGGCAATGACTCAACAGGTAAAATCCACCCTCTGGGGCCAGATGTCTCTCTTCGTTTATTGTTTTAAACGTTAGACACCTATCTACAGACTGAATTTTTTTAAGATTGGTGTCCAATGGTAACCAAGAAAAATATATTTGGGTATGTTTTCTTTCCCATTTAGACCATTTGAAATATTTCTAGTCGATTAAGCAAAATAATCACAAGTCTACCAAATCATGTTGTTTAAAGTGAAAGAACCAAATGTTTTTGTTTCAGATGAAAGAAGACACAATACAAAGGAGTATATTTTTGCTTAATAGAATTTCGCTTTTTCCTTTTTTAACACGTTCACTGCGTATAAAATACTTAATGTCATACAGAGATGCTGAAAATTCGCGAATTTTTTAAAACTCATAACTTTGTTAAAAATCAAATTCTACTTTCTATTGAAACATCATATACAAGTGTATTCCTTCGTGTTTTCAAAACACATGAAACCGGCGACAAATCCTTATCGGGAGACGTTTATGAGCGCACTAAACATTCAAGGATTCCCGTGTCCATAAAAAAATATTTGTATGGACACGGGAGCCGTGTTCGACGCAGGTGTTACGACTATATTTGTTAAATTGCATACTTCGCGTCCTCGAAATTGTTAATTCGCGACATATAATAATTTATGAAACTTGTGGTGTCGAGACCATGTGCTTGCCTTGAAAACAGGAAGATTAAAATATTATGAAATACTTGAATATTTTAAAATACTAAAGACAATAAAATAAGGGTAACTACCCTTGCAGTCAGGTACATTTTTATTCTATGACAACATTGTCACGGGCGACTTAGAGGTCGAGATTGGCACCCCTGCTCCTTTGTACTTCCTTGCTAAGGGGAGGCCGGCTAGCTGGCTCGTCCTATTTCCGTGCTGACCGTGCTGAGATACAGACGTTGATCCGACACTGCTTTTCCTCATATATCACAGAACTCCAGGACGCCATCTTGATTACGGGTGAATATTATTTCTCCTATTTTGAGTGTGGAATTTCATCGCCACGCTAAATACCCACCGAGTAAAGAAAAAATAATTTCAAATTGTTATTCAAATCTTCCTTGCCAAATACAACACATTTCTTCTTGCCAGTTTTAAACTTTTTTTCTCGAAATTCGTCGAGTTTTTTTTATATATTCTTTTTTCTTTTTTTTCTTTTTTTTTTACAATATAATAAACTGTTTCATTACAAATTGTTCTTGTTTAATTGTGTCGCCTGTCCCAGCGAGATTTGAGAGAGACTTATTCAGAGTTAAGAGAACCCAACGAATCCCAGAGATCTAAAGAGTTCCTGTCTCGTTAAGAAGCCTACTGACCTGTGCGGGCCTGTCGCTCCTTGGTAAGATTGATATTTGGTGAATTGATTTAAATAATCAATTGTGTACATATAATTATTGTTTCCTAAATACAGCAGAAAGGCGTGACATAATTGGCGCCCAACGTGGGGCAGAAAACTCTGTATCTCTTGATATCTCGCTAGACAAGGTTTTTATTTATAATTTGTTTTGTGTGTTTTAAATAATAATTTATTTTCAGAAAAGTGTTTTTATATGTATTTTTTTGTGTACGACCGTTTGTTTTCTCTATTTTGTTCCCACGTGTTTGCATCAATTGTTTTTACTGCCATTGTTTTTTTTGTTGTACTCCCGCGTTTGTTTTCGCTGTTCGCGACCACGCGGCCATCTTGTTGTCGCGTGCATACAGGCTCCGAGTTGGAAAGGCTGTTTTTCGAGTCTTTTTGGAATAGATTTCTAGTTAACTTTTTCCAAATATTTTCTTGTTAAGAATTGTGTGTTCCTTATCAAGTTTGATTTAAAAAGTCTGTGTGTTTGGTGATTTGAACCATGCTACTCCCGCGTTTGTTTTCGCTGTTCGCGACCGCGTGCCATCTTTGTTGTCGCGTGTATACGGGCTCCGGTTTGGTAAAGAGCCGTCTTCGAGTTTTTTCATAATTTGAATTGTGAATAGAATTTTACTTAATCGTGAGAAGAAAAAGAATAGATTTTCTAGCTAACGTTCGCTAAAATATTTCGTTGTCAAGAGAATGGTGTTCTGATTTATTTGAGACCAATCTCATATTAAGAGAGTTCGTGGGTAGGCAAAGCGCACGAAACGCCTATCTTTCGTGAAATAGTTCGCTGTTCAGTTGGCCAAGTTTTTCGGGTTTTCTTTCAAGGATTGATCATTTCTTGGTGCTCGGTTTGTCGAAATATCGAGAATTTCAACGGTTTAATATTACGAAGAAGTGGAAGTTTCGCTTAAGTTAGATTCCTCTTTTACTTAAAAAGATTCCGTTGGAGCAAGTTATTTTTGGTTTCGATCTTGGTTCAATGGCCGAATCATGCATTGAATAGTTTCTTTCTGTAATGGATCTATAAACGATACAGTTGTTTATAGAGATTGAATTACATTTTGGTCTATAGTTGTTTGTAAATTTGAACTACGTTGTTTAGAGAAACCTTGTTTGTTTATCAAAACGATCGAGTTAGAATTGTTGTTTTGTTAGTGAGGTCTTGATTTGCTTTGGTGGAGCCCTGTTTTATTATTTTATTGTTGTGGTGGATGGCTAGGCAAAGTGTTATGTGCGCCCTATTTTCGTAAGAAATATTCCAATCGCGTAAATGATCCAGTTTACGAATTTTGTTTAAGAATAAATAAGAATTATTATCTCAGTGGTCAGTTTAGTGATTTTGCGGATCGTAGTAGAACAAGAAGGAGATAAAGGATAGGAGTTCAATGTTTAGAAAATTTAAATTATGGAATGGTCGTGCGTAATGGACGGACGCATTTTGTTTTGCGGCTGGAAATACTGTCCGATGTTTTTCTTTGAGGAAGTTGACTCGCACTTGGTATCGTGTTTTGAAACATATTAAATAATACAGGAATTGCGTCGTAATTGTGGATAGTTTATTTTGTTAACGGTGTAGCGGGTCAGGCAGTAAATATTGTGAAAAGGAAAAAGAGTGGGAACTTGAAGAAGGCTCTAGATGTGATTAGTATTGCGTCATAGTTATATTTTTTCGTGATAGCAGTGGCTGTTATTAAACAATATGTTGGAATAGAGAGAACTGGGATTGAGTTCTAGAAGAATTCTTGTAATAGGATATTGCAAATTATTACGCGGAGCTACTGTTGTTATGGCGAGTTTGTGTAGATAGTATTGCGTCATAATTGATGTCGTTCGGTGATATTGGCTATTCTTATTGACATAGGGATTGTTAGAAAGGGCTGTTGTATTTTATTGGTAATCAGTCAGCCCATGCTGAGTTTTCTTATATACGCTGTTTTTAAACACTGAATGGACTTACGTTTTAGATAAATTCATTTGTTCTCGTATCAATGTCTTTTGATAGAGAAGTTTGTTATCTGGTCTGAATTGAATTTCGGTTGGTTAGATTCCTTTGTTTCTGACAATACATCTGGATAACACGGTTGGTTTCGAAATTCGAATAGAATTTCGTTTTGAATAGATTCTTTTGTTTTGTGTCGGTGCATTGGGTACAAAGAAGATGGCTTGTTTATCCTTGAAGTAGAAGTAAATAGACTTCCTTCAACTAGCCATAGTTCCTGTGAGATGCAACATTAACCTTCTCAGAATTAAGGTTAAAAAGGTAGTGATTGTCATGTAATCTATTGTCACGCCTTTCTGCTGTATTTAGGAAACAATAATTATATGTACACAATTGATTATTTAAATCAATTCACCAAATATCAATCTTACCAAGGAGCGACAGGCCCGCACAGGTCAGTCGGCTTCTTAACGAGACAGGAACTCTTTAGATCTCTGGGATTCGTTGGGTTCTCTTAACTCTGAATAAGTCTCTCTCAAATCTCGCTGGGACAGGCGACACAATTAAACAAGAACAATTTGTAATGAAACAGTTTATTATATTGTAAAAAAAAAGAAAAAAAAGAAAAAAGAATATCTAAAAAAAACTCGACGAATTTCGAGAAAAAAAGTTTAAAACTGGCAAGAAGAAATGTGTTGTATTTGGCAAGGAAGATTTGAATAACAATTTGAAATTATTTTTTACTCGGTGGGTATTTAGCGTGGCGATGAAATCCACACTCAAAATAGGAGAAATAATATTCACCCGTAATCAAGATGGCGTCCTGGAGTTCTGTGATATATGAGGAAGAGCAGTGTCGGATCAACGTCTGTATCTCAGCACGGTCAGCACGGAAATAGGACGAGCCAGCTAGCCGGCCTCCCCTTAGCAAGGAAGTACAAAGGAGCAGGGGTGCCAATCTCGACCTCTAAGTCGCCCGTGACAATGTTGTCATAGAATAAAAATGTACCTGACTGCAAGGGTAGTTACCCTTATTTTATTGTCTTTAGTATTTTAAAATATTCAAGTATTTCATAATATTTTAATCTTCCTGTTTTCAAGGCAAGCACATGGTCTCGACACCACAAGTTTCATAAATTATTATATGTCGCGAATTAACAATTTCGAGGACGCGAAGTATGCAATTTAACAAATATAGTCGTAACACCCCACCCGAAGTTATTGAAAGAACAAAAAAAAAACAAACAAAAAAAAAAATTATCCTCCGTATATCACAGACGCATCAGTCCGAGAGATGATTCTAAGGAGCGAGGGGTGTATGTACCCCTCACCGGATACGGTTTCGTGGCCGATTTATCTCTAGTCAGCATTTGCCATAGGTGTAGTCTTAATTGGTGTAAGACCGACCACGAGGAAGGGAACCACGTAAAACCTTTCCTTAACTAGGCTCCTAAACAATTTAACTTCAACACATAGCCGGTTACACAGGAGCGGAAAACAATCCTTCCCAACTCCTTACACAAAAAAAAAATACACAATGGTACAAGATTACAAGAAATTGATACAAAACAAAACAACGCACAATGGTACAAGTTACAGGAATTGATACAAAACAAAACAATGCACAATGGTACAAGATTACAGGAAATCGATACAATATTAATAAAATCAAATCACACAACAAGGAAATTAAAATAATTCTATACAATCGGGTAATATAATTAATAAAATATTAAACTGCAAGGTCAACTAACAATCAAATGTTGACCAAGAGGGAAACAAATCAGTTAAGCCATTCTCTCATTACAATATTCTGAGAAATGGACACAGCTTAACCAAAATAATAAAACAAATCTGCAGTCTTCTCCCAAAGGCTGACTTTAGTGGGTTCACTGTAGGTCACGGGCCAACCTATGAACCAGCTGCTCTTCAAAGGTGATTCCTGAAATTCTCCCCCTTCAATGTGGATTATCTTCAAAGGTGATTCCTGAAATTCTCCCCTTTCAATGTGGATTCCGTCCAACCAACCATCCACATGGCTCAACACAAAATTACAATCCCACTTCCCTTGATACACCAAAGACAACACTTTACAACACATTTCTCTTCCTCGCCCTTCCCTTTACTGCACAGTCGGGAACCGATAAATTTTAAAGCGGACCCATATCACGGGCGCTTTCCACAATACGACCGCCCCTGGCACACAGCACAAGACGGTCCAAACTTCCGGCCACTTCCGGGCGAAATGACAACAACAAAGATAACAATAAATTTCGCAATTGCCAATATTCATCATTTACAATTCTCAAGAGGTTCACACAGAACCTTATACGTTAAATTACAAATATCCTATGGTTCACACAGAGCCACTTTCGAGGACTTGTAACTCCTTAAGTTCAGACAGAACTTTATACATTGAATAACAAATATCCTATGGTTCACACCGAACCATTTTCGAGGACTTATATCTCCTTAAGTTCAGACAGAACTTTATACATTGAATAACAAATATCCTATGGTTCACACCGAACCATTTTCGAGGACTTATATCTCCTTAAGTTCAGACAGAACTTTATACATTGAATAACAAATATCCTATGGTTCACACCGAACCATTTTCGAGGACTTATATCTCCTTAAGTTCACACAGAACTTTACACATAACTTGGGTTTCCTCAGACTCCAAGGTCTGGACAACCGTTGCAGTAACAATTCACCACCACACAGAAAGGTAACTGTATAAATGGAGCCTTAGTTCCCTTTAAAAAGAAAATACAAAACATAATACAAAATTGGCGAGTAGCCCCGGTTGAAAGCAGGACGCGTCTACGGACCCCCAGAACAGAGCCAAGAATCACGTGATACCACATACACAACTTTGGTCATCTAGGATCCGAGCGACAGACACGCGACCCTCACGAACCGAAGCTACCTTAGCCCGAAACATGTGCATGACAGAACACATCTGTAATCGCAATCGCTAATTTGGGTTCATGAGGCCCGTGATGGAGACACACAGCAATCCATCCCAGATGTATTCTCAGGCCATCTTCAAAACCTTTATCGGTTGGGAGGCTAGCTTCCCCCAACCCGGACTCTTAAGGCTGCCCAAGGCCTCTCGGTGATTTACACCGAGCCAAAGTAAGGAGACAATAATAAACAACAAAAATCCGGGAATTCAATTTACCGAGCGAGACCCACCATACGTCCGACCACAAGGGCACGGGTTCGTTTCGAGATTTAACTATCCAAGAAACGCAGCCCCCAGTCATGACGCATGCTGCCAACACTACAGTAACCAGAGCTCTTATCCCAAAACTCAAAACAGAGCAAACAATACAACGGTAATCACCGTAACAGTTACATAAAATCGGTACAAGTTCAAAACAAAACAAATAGAACGGCAATTACCGTAACAGTTACATAAATTTGGTACAAGTTCAAAACAAAACAAAAATAGAACGGCAATTACCGTAACAGTTACATAAAATCGGTACAAATTCAAAACAAAACAAAAATAGAACGGCAATTACCGTAACAGTTACATAAATTCGGTACAAATTCAAAACAAAACAAAAATAGAACGGCAATTACCGTAACAGTTACATAAATTCTGTCAAAGTTCATTCGAGAACGCACTATACTCTTATCCTTATTCCTCCCAGCAGCACCACTACAACCTCCACATTTCCCATAAACCTTTCATCGCGCTGCCTAACAGACTACCTTGCGACCCCGTACTCGGTGAGTGCTTTGACAGAACAAAATATATTATAATATTTTACACAACAACAAAAAAAAATTAATCATTTTTATTTCAAATTATATACTCCACACTCAACAGGAGCCAATTCGTCAACAAGATGACTTACTTCAATACTATAGCCCTTCAACACCGTGGAATGCTACACTTCCCCAACAAGAAATTCCGAACACATCAACGGTTATTATCATCATGGAACCCCGTCCAATAACTAACACTTGCTACGTGCAACTATCCGAAACGGATACTCCACTGTACCATCTGTACACGGATACTCCACTGTACCATCTGTACAATCTTTTCCAAAATTCTACTCGGTGGAAAGCAACACCTACTCCATAGCACTACTGAACAATTCTACTGCTATTAAACTTACGGACCACCGTCCAGCGATAGCATTAGCGCAAAGCAATTATCCACGATGGATACTCTACTGAATCCTCAGTACAATCTTCGGAACGCTACTCCCGGGGGAAGGGTACACCTCTCCGTCAAAAAGTTCGGAATACATCACGAATTCTTATCAGATAAGACAACAATTAGGAAGACAATCCTTCCCTAATACGAAATTCTGAAGACTTCCAAGAATTTCTTCACTTAATGCCCTAACTTCTGCAGTCAATAATTCCGATAGGGAATCTAATGAGAAGGTAACAATTACCACTAAATAAACCACAACAGCTGTTAGGTAACCCAATACCTAAGCTACACAAGAGCAATTTGATCCTGAATGTGATACGTGTACCTTCTACAAACGGTACTAATCATCTATGTATTACATGAATTCTTACTTCAGAAGGACCTAGGTCCTTCGTTGAGATACATATAATCCTACTCTAGGCTCTCAGCATTCCGCCACTCGTGGTCCAGGCTTAGGTTCATTGAACGCCAGGTATTCTTTGGTTAAGTCACCGGGTTGAATACCAGCCCATACATAAAACATATGGAAATGAATCCATACGAGATTGCCCACGGCCAGCCCACTTATTCATTCACCCTTGTGCAATAATAAATCCGCACCGGTGACGTCACTTGACATACTAAACTGACATTCACCAAGGAATCGACAGTGTATACCTTCAAGGTATTATAACAAAATATTTAATTTAATTATTTTAAGAACCATTTTCCTAACCATGTATGACTCCCAATTAGGCGCTGACGAACCCATCACTACACTGTCAACTAACAGCTTATCTATAATCCACCCGGGCACAGAAGCTGTGCTCAGGACCGGACCCATATCATATGTTCGCGTCCTTATCGTGTGACGACGGACTCACCGCATAAGGTCTATTCTAAGCTATACTGTATTCAATAGTCAATTTATATAATATTTATGCAGCTACTAAACTTCAGCCGTATTCTTATAAGAGAATAACCCCGGTATTCCTTCCTTCTTACAAGACAAGAATGGTAAATCAAATAATTTGACTCTAGGTCACGCTTTCCAGTTCCAACCGAGTTCAAAACTGAGTTCCCAACTCCGTTTCTGGTAAAACGACCAGAATTTTATAACCTCCAGCTATCACCTGGCCACGCTTTCCAGTCTACAATGAGAGAATACACTATCAACTTTCCTGTTACTACAACCACAAAGAGGCTATACTCGCCCTCTGGTTACCTAGCCACGCTCTTTAGTTCTACGGAGCGAGTAGTCATCTAACGCTCTGCTTATTAACACAATCGAGGGTTTTATGCACAACTATTGGTCACCCGACCACGATCTTTAGCTTAAAGAGTGAATACTCTTCTAACGCTCTCTTCATTAAGACAGAGTTCTCTACTTAATCACTGGTCACCCGACCACGCTCTCTAGTTTCTAAAGAGAGAATACTCAAATAACTCTCTTGTTATTACAACGACAACGAATGCTACACTCGACCTCATGTCACCTGACCACGTTCTCTAATTTCGAAAGAGATAACCCAAACTAACTCATTCGTTATTACAACGACAAAGAGTGCTATGATCGACCTGTGGTCTCTTGGCCACGTTCTCTAATTTCAAAAGGATAACAAACTAACTCTCTCGTTTTTACAACGACAAAGAGTGGTATGGTCGACTTCTAATCACCTGACCACGTTCTCTAATTTCAAAAGAGACAACAAACTAACTCTCTCGTTTTTACAACGACAAAGAGTGCTATGATCGACTTGTGGTCTCTTGGCCACGTTCTCTAATTTCAAAAGGATAACAAACTAACTCTCTCGTTTTTACAACGACAAAGAGTGCTATGGTCGACTTCTAGTCACCTGACCACGTTCTCTAATTTCAAAAGAGACAACAAACTAACTCTCTCGTTTTTACAACGACAAAGAGTGGTATGGTCGACTTCTAATCACCTGACCACGTTCTCTAATTTCAAAAGAGACAACAAACTAACTGTCTCGTTTTTACAACGACAAAGAGTGCTATGATCGACTTGTGATCTCTTGGCCACGTTCTTTAATTTCAAAAGAGATAACAGACTAGTTCTCTCGTTTCTACAAAGACAAGAGAGTGCTATAATCGACTTCCCGTCACCTGACCACGTTCTCTAATTTCAAAGGAGACAACACAAACTAACTCACTCGTTATAACAACGACAACGAATGCTATAATCGATTTCTCGTCACCTGGCCTCGTTCTCTAATTTCAAAAGAGATAATACAAACTACTTTCTCGTTATTACAACGACGAAGTGACTTTACTCAACTTCTTGTCACTTGGCCACGTTCTTTAATTTCAAAAGAGATATCAAACTAACTCACTCGTTATCAAAACGACAAAGTGACTTTACTCGACTTCTTGTCACTTGGCCACGTTCTTTAATTTCAAAAGAGATATCAAACTAACTCACTCGTTATCAAAACGACAAAGTGACTTTACTCGACTTCTTGTCACTTGGCCACGTTCTTTAATTTCAAAAGAGATATCAAACTAACTCACTCGTTATCAAAACGACAAAGTGACTTTACTCGACTTCTTGTCACTTGGCCACGTTCTTTAATTTCAAAAGAGACAACACAAACTAACGATTTCTTTGTTACGCCGACAAAGAGTTCCATTCTCGAGTAGTGGTCATCTGACCACACTCTTTAGTTTCTAAAGAGAGAATACTCAACTACGATCTCCCTATTACGACGAGAAACAGTTCTATACTCGACAACTGGTCACTCGACCACGCTCTTTAGTTTCTAAAGAGAGAATACTCAACTACGCTCTCTCTATTACGACGAGAAACAGTTCTATACTCGACTACTGGTCACTCGACCACGCTCTTTAGTTTCTAAAGAGAGAATACTCAACTACGCTCTCTCTATTACGACGAGAAACAGTTCTATACTCAAATACCGGTCACCCGACCACGTTCTCTAATTTCAAAAGAGAAAATACACAAATAACTCTACCGTTATTGTAACAACAAAGAGGCTATACTCTATTTATTACTTGGCCATGCTCCCTCTATGTGCTTTGACCACGAGAATCCGGACTAATTCTCTCCTGACTTTTATGACATGGAATGGTATACTCGACTACCGACTACCTGGCCACGCTCTTACGTAAAAGGAAGCGAGGCGAGATCTTTTATCTTCCTTAATTATTACCTCGAAAACTGAGCAGAGTTTTCACAAATCCTCAACTAATCATGACTGGAAACAGACAATCTCTGCGCCATCTTTATGCTATCACTTCTTACACCCGTGATAATTCGTTATCTGACAAGGGTGGCTCTAAAGAAGGATTTTAAATTCACTATTCTTGGAATATATTCTGTAAGGGACTCAACTGTTTCTATACATAAGCCTGTCTAGTCTGCAATTTATCCTAAAGTCTTCCGACCCATACCCTTCTAGGAAAACCCTATAGATTACATGACAATCACTACCTTTTTAACCTTAATTCTGAGAAGGTTAATGTTGCATCTCACAGGAACTATGGCTAGTTGAAGGAAGTCTATTTACTTCTACTTCAAGGATAAACAAGCCATCTTCTTTGTACCCAATGCACCGACACAAAACAAAAGAATCTATTCAAAACGAAATTCTATTCGAATTTCGAAACCAACCGTGTTATCCAGATGTATTGTCAGAAACAAAGGAATCTAACCAACCGAAATTCAATTCAGACCAGATAACAAACTTCTCTATCAAAAGACATTGATACGAGAACAAATGAATTTATCTAAACGTAATTCCATTCAGTGTTTAAAAACAGCGCATGTAAGAAAACTCAGCATCGACTGACTGATTATCAATAAGATACAACAGCCCTTTCTAACAATCCCTGTGTCAACAAGAACAGCCAATATTACCGAACGACAACAATTATGACGCAATACTTTCTACACAAACTCGCCATAACAACAGTAGCTCCGCGTAATAATTCGCAATATCCTAATATAAGAACCCTTCTGGAACTTAATTCCAGTTCTCTCTATTCCAACATATTGTTTAATAACAGCCACTGCTATCACGAGAAAAAAAAAAATTATAACTATGACGCAATACTATTCACATCTAGAGCCTTCTTCTAGTTCCCACTCTTTTTCTTTTTCACAATATTTACTGCCTGACCTGCTACACCGTTATCAAAATAAACTATCCGTAATTACGACGCAATTCGTCCTTTTGCCTTCGACTTTGAAAATTACCAAACCGAACACTGCGATTTTAACTATTACTTAGTTCTAAACAAAATCCGTAAACCGGCTCTCTAGCGCGATTGAACATTATTTACGGAAGTTACCTTCTTTCTAGGTGAGATTGATCTCAATTAGCCAGGAACCAATTCTTATTCAACTGGAATATTCTATGATTTCAAAACACTTGTCGTCATTCAATGACCACTGAGATAATAATTCTTATTTATTCTTAAACAAAATTCGTAAACTGGATCATTTACGCGATTGGAATATTTCTTACGAAAGTAGGGCGCACATAACACTTTGCCTAGCCATCCACCTTTCAAAGATGAACTGGAGCTTAATCCACGTGGAATTTAATTCTTTTTAAGCCTGACTATCCACGAAATACCACACTAGTCCTATTTACAATTCTCTGACCGCGCACTTCTTTTCTTGAAAACAGGGGAGCAGAATGAAGAGATCTTCCCTCGGCCTTAATTGGATACATTGCAACAATAAAACAATAGGACAAAAAGCCCAACCGAAGCAAATCAAGACCTTACTAACAAAACAACAATTCTAACTCGATCGTTTTTGTTAAACAAACAAGGTTTCACTAAACAACGTAGTTCAAATTTACAAACAACTATAGACCAAAATGTAATTCTATCTCTATAAACAACTGTATCGTTTATAGATCCATTACAGAAAGAAACTATTCAATGCATGATTCGGCCATTGAACCAAGATCGAAACCAAAAATAACTTGCTCCAACGGAATCTTTTTAAGTAAAAGAGGAATCTAACTTAAGCGAAACTTCCACTTCTTTGTAATATTAAACCGTTGAAATTCTCCATATTTCGACAAACCGAGCACCAAGAAATGATCAATCCTTGAAAGAAAACCCGAAAAACTTGGCCAACTGAACAGCGAACTATTTCACGAAAGATAGGCGTTTCGTGCGCTTTGCCTACCCACGAACTCTCTTAATATGAGATTGGTCTCAAATAAATCAGAACACAATTCTCTTTACAACGAAATATTTTAGCGAACGTTAACTAGAAAATCTATTCTTTTTCTTCCTTTAATTAACTAAAATTCTATTCACAATTCAAATAATGAAAAAACTCGAAAACAGCTCTTTACCAAACCGGAGCCCGTATACACGCGACAACAAAGACCGCCACGCGGTCGCGAACAGCGAAAACAAACGCGGGAGAATCATGGTTCAAATCTCCAAACGCACTGACTTTTTAAATCAAATTTGATAAGGAACACACAATTCTTAACAAGAAAATATTTGGAAAAAGTTAACTAGAAATCTATTCCAAAAAGACTCGAAAAACGGCCTTTCCAACTCGGGGCCCGTAGCACGTGGGCACAAGGAAGACCATGTGGTCGCGAACAGCGAAAACAAACGCGGGAGAACAACAAAAAAAACAATGGCAGTAAAAACAAATGATGCAAACACGTGGGAACAAAATAGAGAAAACAAACGGTCGTACACAAAAAAAATACATATAAAAACACTTTTCTGTAAACAAATTATTATTTAAAACAAACAAATTATAAATAAAAACCTTGTCTAGCGAGATATCAAGAGATACAGAGTTTGCTGCCCCGCGTTCGGGGGCCAATTATGTCACGCCTTTCTGCTGTATTTAGGAAACAATAATTATATGTACACAATTGATTATTTAAATCAATTCACCAAATATCAATCTTACCAAGGAGCGACAGGCCCGCACAGGTCAGTCGGCTTCTTAACGAGACAGGAACTCTTTAGATCTCTGGGATTCGTTGGGTTCTCTTAACTCTGAATAAGTCTCTCTCAAATCTCGCTGGGACAGGCGACACAATTAAACAAGAACAATTTGTAATGAAACAGTTTATTATATTGTAAAAAAAAAGAAAAAAAAGAAAAAAGAATATCTAAAAAAAACTCGACGAATTTCGAGAAAAAAAGTTTAAAACTGGCAAGAAGAAATGTGTTGTATTTGGCAAGGAAGATTTGAATAACAATTTGAAATTATTTTTTACTCGGTGGGTATTTAGCGTGGCGATGAAATCCACACTCAAAATAGGAGAAATAATATTCACCCGTAATCAAGATGGCGTCCTGGAGTTCTGTGATATATGAGGAAGAGCAGTGTCGGATCAACGTCTGTATCTCAGCACGGTCAGCACGGAAATAGGACGAGCCAGCTAGCCGGCCTCCCCTTAGCAAGGAAGTACAAAGGAGCAGGGGTGCCAATCTCGACCTCTAAGTCGCCCGTGACAATGTTGTCATAGAATAAAAATGTACCTGACTGCAAGGGTAGTTACCCTTATTTTATTGTCTTTAGTATTTTAAAATATTCAAGTATTTCATAATATTTTAATCTTCCTGTTTTCAAGGCAAGCACATGGTCTCGACACCACAAGTTTCATAAATTATTATATGTCGCGAATTAACAATTTCGAGGACGCGAAGTATGCAATTTAACAAATATAGTCGTAACACTATAGGGTTTTCCTAGAAGGGTATGGGTCGGAAGACTTTAGGATAAAGTGCAGACTAGACAGACTTATGGATAGAAACAGTTGAGTCCCTTACAGATTATATTCCAAGAATAGAGAATTTAAAATCATTCTTTAGAGCCACCCTTGTCAGATAACGAATTATCGCGGGTGTAAGAAGTGATAGCATAAAGAGGGCGCAGTGATTGTCTGTCCAGTCGTGATTAGTTGAGGATTTGTGAAAACTCTGCTCAGTTTTCGAGGTAATAATTAAGGAAGATAAAAGATCTCGCCTCGCTTCCTTTTACGTAAGAGCGTGGCCAGGTAGCCAGAAGTCGAGTAAAGTCACTTTGTCGTTGTGATAACGAGTGAGTTAGTTTGTCATCTCTTTTGAAATTAAAGATCGTGGCCAAGTGACAAGAAGTCGAGTAAAGTCACTTTGTCGTTGTGATAACGAGTGAGTTAGTTTGTCATCTCTTTTGAAATTAAAGATCGTGGCCAAGTGACAAGAAGTCGAGTAAAGTCACTTTGTCGTTGTGATAACGAGTGAGTTAGTTTGTCATCTCTTTTGAAATTAAAGATCGTGGCCAAGTGACAAGAAGTCGAGTAAAGTCACTTTGTCGTTGTGATAACGAGTGAGTTAGTTTGTCATCTCTTTTGAAATTAAAGATCGTGGCCAAGTGACAAGAAGTCGAGTAAAGTCACTTTGTCGTTGTGATAACGAGTGAGTTAGTTTGTCATCTCTTTTGAAATTAAAGATCGTGGCCAAGTGACAAGAAGTCGAGTAAAGTCACTTTGTCGTTGTGATAACGAGTGAGTTAGTTTGTCATCTCTTTTGAAATTAGAGAACGTGGCCAAGTGACAAGAAGTCGAGTAAAGTCACTTTGTCGTTGTGATAACGAGTGAGTTAGTTTGTCATCTCTTTTGAAATTAAAGAACGTGGCCAAGTGACAAGAAGTCGAGTAAAGTCACTTTGTCGTTGTAATAACGAGAAAGTAGTTTGTATTGTCTCTTTTGAAATTAGAGAACGTGGCCAGGTGACGAGAAATCGATTATAGCATTCGTTGTCGTTGTTATAACGAGTGAGTTAGTTTGTGTTGTCTCCTTTGAAGTTAAAGAACGTGGCCAGGCGACAAGAAGCCGATTATAGCACTCTTTGTCGTTGTAATAACGAATGAGTTAGTTTGGGTTATCTCTTCGAAATTAGAGAACGTGGTCAGGTGACATGAGGTCGAGTGTAGCATTCGTTGTCGTTGTAATAACAAGAGAGTTATTTGAGTATTCTCTCTTTAGAAACTAGAGAGCGTGGTCGGGTGACCAGTGATTAAGTAGAGAACTCTGTCTTAATGAAGAGAGCGTTAGAAGAGTATTCACTCTTTAAGCTAAAGATCGTGGTCGGGTGACCAATAGTTGTGCATAAAACCCTCGATTGTGTTAATAAGCAGAGCGTTAGATGACTACTCGCTCCGTAGAACTAAAGAGCGTGGCTAGGTAACCAGAGGGCGAGTATAGCCTCTTTGTGGTTGTAGTAACAGGAAAGTTGATAGTGTATTCTCTCATTGTAGACTGGAAAGCGTGGCCAGGTGATAGCTGGAGGTTATAAAATTCTGGTCGTTTTACCAGAAACGGAGTTTGGAACTCAGTTTTGAACTCGGTTGGAACTGGAAAGCGTGACCTAGAGTCAAATTATTTGATTTACCATTCTTGTCTTGTAAGAAGGAAGGAATACCGGGGTTATTCTCTTATAAGAATACGGCTGAAGTTTAGTAGCTGCATAAATATTATATAAATTGACTATTGAATACAGTATAGCTTAGAATAGACCTTATGCGGTGAGTCCGTCGTCACACGATAAGGACGCGAACATATGATATGGGTCCGGTCCTGAGCACAGCTTCTGTGCCCGGGTGGATTATAGATAAGCTGTTAGTTGACAGTGTAGTGATGGGTTCGTCAGCGCCTAATTGGGAGTCATACATGGTTAGGAAAATGGTTCTTAAAATAATTAAATTAAATATTTTGTTATAATACCTTGAAGGTATACACTGTCGATTCCTTGGTGAATGTCAGTTTAGTATGTCAAGTGACGTCACCGGTGCGGATTTATTATTGCACAAGGGTGAATGAATAAGTGGGCTGGCCGTGGGCAATCTCGTATGGATTCATTTCCATATGTTTTATGTATGGGCTGGTATTCAACCCGGTGACTTAACCAAAGAATACCTGGCGTTCAATGAACCTAAGCCTGGACCACGAGTGGCGGAATGCTGAGAGCCTAGAGTAGGATTATATGTATCTCAACGAAGGACCTAGGTCCTTCTGAAGTAAGAATTCATGTAATACATAGATGATTAGTACCGTTTGTAGAAGGTACACGTATTACATTCAGGATCAAATTGCTCTTGTGTAGCTTAGGTATTGGGTTACCTAACAGCTGTTGTGGTTTATTTAGTAATAATTGTTACCTTCTCATTAGATTCCCTATCGGAATTATTGACTGCAGAAGTTAGGGCATTAAGTGAAGAAATTCTTGGAAGTCTTCAGAATTTCGTATTAGGGAAGGATTGTCTTCCTAATTGTTGTCTTATCTGATAAGAATTCGTGATGTATTCCGAACTTCTTGACGGGGAGGTGTACTATTCCCCCGGGAGTAGCGTTCCGAAGATTGTACTGAGGATTCAGTAGAGTATCCATCGTGGATAATTGCTTTGCGCTAATGCTATCGCTGGACGGTGGTCCGTAAGTTTAATAGCAGTAGAATTGTTCAGTAGTGCTATGGAGTAGGTGTTGCTTTCCACCGAGTAGAATTTTGGAAAAGATTGTACAGATGGTACAGTGGAGTATCCGTTTCGGATAGTTGCACGTAGCAAGTGTTAGTTATTGGACGGGGTTCCATGATGATAATAACCGTTGATGTGTTCGGAATTTCTTGTTGGGGAAGTGTAGCATTCCACGGTGTTGAAGGGCTATAGTATTGAAGTAAGTCATCTTGTTGACGAATTGGCTCCTGTTGAGTGTGGAGTATATAATTTGAAATAAAAATGATTAATTTTTTTTTGTTGTTGTGTAAAATATTATAATATATTTTGTTCTGTCAAAGCACTCACCGAGTACGGGGTCGCAAGGTAGTCTGTTAGGCAGCGCGATGAAAGGTTTATGGGAAATGTGGAGGTTGTAGTGGTGCTGCTGGGAGGAATAAGGATAAGAGTATAGTGCGTTCTCGAATGAACTTTGACAGAATTTATGTAACTGTTACGGTAATTGCCGTTCTATTTTTGTTTTGTTTTGAATTTGTACCGATTTTATGTAACTGTTACGGTAATTGCCGTTCTATTTTTGTTTTGTTTTGAACTTGTACCAAATTTATGTAACTGTTACGGTAATTGCCGTTCTATTTGTTTTGTTTTGAACTTGTACCAAATTTATGTAACTGTTACGGTAATTGCCGTTCTATTTTTTGTTTTGTTTTGAACTTGTACCGATTTTATGTAACTGTTACGGTGATTACCGTTGTATTGTTTGCTCTGTTTTGAGTTTTGGGATAAGAGCTCTGGTTACTGTAGTGTTGGCAGCATGCGTCATGACTGGGGGCTGCGTTTCTTGGATAGTTAAATCTCGAAACGAACCCGTGCCCTTGTGGTCGGACGTATGGTGGGTCTCGCTCGGTAAATTGAATTCCCGGATTTTTGTTGTTTATTATTGTCTCCTTACTTTGGCTCGGTGTAAATCACCGAGAGGCCTTGGGCAGCCTTAAGAGTCCGGGTTGGGGGAAGCTAGCCTCCCAACCGATAAAGGTTTTGAAGATGGCCTGAGAATACATCTGGGATGGATTGCTGTGTGTCTCCATCACGGGCCTCATGAACCCAAATTAGCGATTGCGATTACAGATGTGTTCTGTCATGCACATGTTTCGGGCTAAGGTAGCTTCGGTTCGTGAGGGTCGCGTGTCTGTCGCTCGGATCCTAGATGACCAAAGTTGTGTATGTGGTATCACGTGATTCTTGGCTCTGTTCTGGGGGTCCGTAGACGCGTCCTGCTTTCAACCGGGGCTACTCGCCAATTTTGTATTATGTTTTGTATTTTCTTTTTAAAGGGAACTAAGGCTCCATTTATACAGTTACCTTTCTGTGTGGTGGTGAATTGTTACTGCAACGGTTGTCCAGACCTTGGAGTCTGAGGAAACCCAAGTTATGTGTAAAGTTCTGTGTGAACTTAAGGAGATATAAGTCCTCGAAAATGGTTCGGTGTGAACCATAGGATATTTGTTATTCAATGTATAAAGTTCTGTCTGAACTTAAGGAGATATAAGTCCTCGAAAATGGTTCGGTGTGAACCATAGGATATTTGTTATTCAATGTATAAAGTTCTGTCTGAACTTAAGGAGATATAAGTCCTCGAAAATGGTTCGGTGTGAACCATAGGATATTTGTTATTCAATGTATAAAGTTCTGTCTGAACTTAAGGAGTTACAAGTCCTCGAAAGTGGCTCTGTGTGAACCATAGGATATTTGTAATTTAACGTATAAGGTTCTGTGTGAACCTCTTGAGAATTGTAAATGATGAATATTGGCAATTGCGAAATTTATTGTTATCTTTGTTGTTGTCATTTCGCCCGGAAGTGGCCGGAAGTTTGGACCGTCTTGTGCTGTGTGCCAGGGGCGGTCGTATTGTGGAAAGCGCCCGTGATATGGGTCCGCTTTAAAATTTATCGGTTCCCGACTGTGCAGTATAGGGAAGGGCGAGGAAAGGAATGTGTTGTAAAGTGTTGTCTTTGGTGTATCAAGGGAAGTGGGATTCTAATTTTGTGTTGAGCCATGTGGGTGGTTGGTTGGATGAAATCCACATTGAAAGGGGAGAATTTCAGGAATCACCTTGAAGATAATCCACATTGAAAGGGGAGAATTTCAGGAATCACCTTGAAGATAATCCACATTGAAAGGGGAGCATTTCAGGAATCACCTTTGAAGATAATCCACATGGAAAGGGGAGAATTTCAGGAATCACCTTTGAAGAGCAGCTGGTTCATAGGTTGGCCCGTGACCTACAGTGAACCCACTAAAGTCAGCCTTTGGGAGAAGACTGCAGATTTGTTTTATTATTTTGGTTAAGCTGTGTCCATTTCTCAGAATATTGTAATGAGAGAATGGCTTAACTGATTTGTTTCCCTCTTGGTCAACATTTGATTGTTAGTTGACCTTGCAGTTTAATATTTTATTAATTATATTACCCGATTGTATAGAATTATTTTAATTTCCTTGTTGTGTGATTTGATTTTATTAATACGGTATCGATTTCCTGTAATCTTGTACCATTGTGCATTGTTTTGTTTTGTATCAATTCCTGTAACTTGTACCATTGTGCGTTGTTTTGTTTTGTATCAATTTCTTGTAATCTTGTACCATTGTGTATTTTTTTTTTTGTGTAAGGAGTTGGGAAGGATTGTTTCCCGCTCCTGTGTAACCGGCTATGTGTTGAAGTTAAATTGTTTAGGAGCCTAGTTAAGGAAAGGTTTTACGTGGTTCCCTTCCTCGTGGTCGGTCTTACACCAATTAAGACTACACCTATGGCAAATGCTGACTAGAGATAAATCGGCCACGAAACCGTATCCGGTGAGGGGTACATACACCCCTCGCTCCTTAGAATCATCTCTCGGACTGATGCGTCTGTGATATACGGAGGATAATTTTTTTTTTTGTTTGTTTTTTTTTTGTTCTTTCAATAACTTCGGGTGGGGTGTTACGACTATATTTGTTAAATTGCATACTTCGCGTCCTCGAAATTGTTAATTCGCGACATATAATAATTTATGAAACTTGTGGTGTCGAGACCATGTGCTTGCCTTGAAAACAGGAAGATTAAAATATTATGAAATACTTGAATATTTTAAAATACTAAAGACAATAAAATAAGGGTAACTACCCTTGCAGTCAGGTACATTTTTATTCTATGACAACATTGTCACGGGCGACTTAGAGGTCGAGATTGGCACCCCTGCTCCTTTGTACTTCCTTGCTAAGGGGAGGCCGGCTAGCTGGCTCGTCCTATTTCCGTGCTGACCGTGCTGAGATACAGACGTTGATCCGACACTGCTTTTCCTCATATATCACAGAACTCCAGGACGCCATCTTGATTACGGGTGAATATTATTTCTCCTATTTTGAGTGTGGAATTTCATCGCCACGCTAAATACCCACCGAGTAAAAAAAAAATAATTTCAAATTGTTATTCAAATCTTCCTTGCCAAATACAACACATTTCTTCTTGCCAGTTTTAAACTTTTTTTCTCGAAATTCGTCGAGTTTTTTTTATATATTCTTTTTTCTTTTTTTTCTTTTTTTTTACAATATAATAAACTGTTTCATTACAAATTGTTCTTGTTTAATTGTGTCGCCTGTCCCAGCGAGATTTGAGAGAGACTTATTCAGAGTTAAGAGAACCCAACGAATCCCAGAGATCTAAAGAGTTCCTGTCTCGTTAAGAAGCTTACTGACCTGTGCGGGCCTGTCGCTCCTTGGTAAGATTGATATTTGGTGAATTGATTTAAATAATCAATTGTGTACATATAATTATTGTTTCCTAAATACAGCAGAAAGGCGTGACACAGTTAACGTGTTAATGTTGATCATAACGATTTATATACACAAAGTAGTGACCTTGACAACTTCTGTACTCTCATTACTAAGATGTTTGACTTCCATCCGAAGGTCCGAGTGTGATTCCCGATGGTTATCAAAAATAAATAAAAAGGGTCTCAGTCCTACAATAATGCTTGCATGAACCAGACGTGTGCTAGTGTTATTACCTCTTCACGTGCAACCAACGCATGCCATGATGGACTGCTAATGCTGGACCTACTGCAATCGTTCGTTCTCAACTCGATGGCTAAATTAATGGACCAAAGAAAATGTCTTCCAGCCACGCTCTTTTTTATTTCGTCATCTTCAGGGGCCTTTTTTAATGTTATATTTACTCTGAAATATGACAACACTGTATTTTTATAAATAATCATTGATCTTACATATTATTATTATACGACCTCCGTAGTCTTGTTGGTAAGACAGTTGTCTTCCAATTGACGAGGAATTAAGGTTCCATTTCTGTTGGTACCCAATACAATAATTGATTGTTCATCTCCAGTGTTTTTTTCCATAAAGTCTTTATTTTATTTCTGGTAAGCTGGAAGAGATTGCTATATGGCGATAAACCTGCTAGGCTGTACAATATACAACGAAAGTGTAAAATAATACAACAAAATAAAGATAATTTCCATACATATACAAACCATCACGCCATGTCCCTTTTGTGCTAGGTAGAAAGTCGAGATCTCCATGTTTCTCTTTCCATTCACATTTATACATCTTCTCATGTTTGTCATACTTGTTATCCTTTCAGCTATTAATTTTTTTGTGATATAATGCTGAGTTTTAAAAAAAATATATACTTTAAAATTCTATTGTGGAAATCCTTCTCTCAATATTAACTGAAAAATAATTTACAATTAAAAAAAAAACTTCATGAACCTCTGCATAATATTACGAAAAAAAACTATACAATAAATAAAACAATGACTGGAACTAATTACAAGTTAAAACAACACAATAAACAGCCCGATTTTGGATGAAAAAAGGACGAAAAACAAACAAATGGACGAGAAAATAAAAAAAAAGTGATGACGTGGACCGTTATTAAAATTTCTGTCAGGCGGCCTGTGGACGAAACACGGCAGCAATAAATTCCCTATCGCCAGGGGGCATATTTCATTTCTTTCCTAATATTTTTCCACAGTCGAGGTACGAAATTAATGATTGTGACAAAGATAAAAAAAAATCAAATTTTGTTGCTGCTCTGTGTGATCCTGGAAGTATATTAGACATTTGATTCCACAGCAAATCGAAAAGGATGTTTTGACATATTTAATTCTACAATAGTTGGACTTATAGTTTTTCCATAAATTTGATCTCACAAAGATCGACCAATGTTTTTTTTCTTATTTGATCCCACAGTAGATTTACAAGAGTATTGTCTTTTAATTTATTCCACAGTTGATCGACAAGGCTGTTTTCTCTTCTTTGATTACATAAAAGATAGACAAGTATGTTTTTTTCCTTTTTGATTCCACAGTAGATTTAAAGGTGTTTTATCTCATTTAATTCAAAAGTAGATCGATAAGGCTATTTTCTCTTATTTCATACCCAAGTGAACGACAAAGATGTTTCATATTACTGTATTCAACAGTTATTGAACAATGGAGTTTTCTCTTAATTTTTTCCATACTCAATCGACAACACCGTTTTATCTTATTTAATCTCACAATAGATCGACAAGGCTATTTTATCTTATTTAATCTCACAATAGATCGACAAGGCTATTTTATCTTATTTAATCTCACAATAGATCGACAAGGCTATTTTATCTTATTTAATCTCACAATAGATCGACAAGGCTATTTTATCTTATTTGATTCCACAGTAGATTGACAAGGCTGTTTTCTCTAATTTAAGTCTACAGTAGATTGACAATTATATTTTAAGTTATTGATTCGACAGGGGGTGTTATGTCTTTTAGATTTTTTTAAACTTTTAACAAAACAAAAATCAATGTTTTCCATCATCATACGAGTACATTAGAAATCGAACCCGAAACCTGATAGCAGAAGACAACCCTCTTACCTGCGTAATTACAAAGGTCGCCGAGACTTTCAATTTAAAACAAATTATACCAACTTATTGAGGTTATTGAAAGACACATACATAAAAACCATCACGTTGTTTTCTTGTCGTGGTAGACAAAAGGGAGATAGTGTAAACTTTTTCTGTGGCAACACACACTTTTCTCCTTCTCTACATCCATAACCCTTCCCATACAACTCCTTTGATTTCTCTAGCGGTATACATTTCATTGTTTAAAACAACATCGACTTGATTTAACCATGCTTTCCTTGGTCTTCATCAACCATGCCCTTCTACTCACGTGTGCGCTGTGTATTGCTTTTATCATTATTTTTTCAATAATTAGTTCTACATCTAACAGTGCTCTTCTTCATCTTAAATCATCAGCTTCCCATTGATCTCTGATCACGTATAATGTTATACATTATTTGACCATGTAGCCCATTTCTATAGCACGCTATGAACTTCCAAGAGTTATTAGATGTGCACCATCCTAATGCACGTTCAAGATAAAATTTAAAAAAATGATAAATTACTCAGAATGTACTTTCATCCTCATTAACCTTTGTTTCCTTCCTCTATTTGTAAATCAATTCCATTCCTCCAGTTCTATCATTATTGATAAGATATGAGTCATTATTTAGTTGAATTTTAATAAATACATTTTGTGTAATATCTCTCACGGATTAATACAACTTGATATATCTTGGACAAACTTGTTGGTAGGAAGAAATTTTTGAATACAAATTATGTCGCCAGATATTTTTTTATTTTTAGTTTTAATCTAACAACCAGCTTACAACCCAAACTATTTTTAAAAAGCAGTATATGCTTCATTTACTATATTAAAGAGAAAATCTTAAAATTTAAAAAAATATATAAAAATTCAACCTAACCAAATAAAAAGACCCATCAACACGACAAGACAATTAAAATACATACACGTAAGTAAGAACATGAGTTGAAATTATTACAAATATGTATCAATATACACAGTTGATCAAACAATCAGCTGCCCGCACTTCACCACATCAATTTAACAGCAAAACAAAAATAATATTACAGTACAAATTGAATGATTCATCATCTCTGATATACGAGTATAACTATGCTCATAATATGAGCATATTATATTATGAGCATATTACGAACATATTATGTTCGAATGCTTTTAATATATTACCACATTAAAGATTCACTCCCATAAAAATTATAATATCTCTCTTACTTTACCTATTTAACAATTACTTATACTGTTTTAGCAATATAATTTAGAATAAACAGCGCCTTAACAAATTCTCAAAGATTTCCCTTTAACTTATCATATCTACATAAAAAACAAATTTCAAAGTCAAAGCTTCCTTTGACAATAACGTTTCTGAAATAATTTATTTCATTTCCCCTTTTTATCCTTTCTACTCCATTGTTTTTCCTTATTTCCCTGTGACAACTTCTCTTTTCTTGTGTGACAAAGATTTTATTAAAGTCAAAGTTAAAATTCAGCCTTCGAACACTTTTGAACTAAACTTTTATTTATTACAAAGAAGATTCTTCATATTTCTTTTATCAAAGCGATGGTTATGAAAATATTTTCAAAATAATATAAAATGTATTTCAAATAAAAATTTGTCTGAAGACAGTCTCAGTGATACATCATGATTTAAAAACAGTTGAATAATGTACATTTTTTTATATAAATTCAGGTTGTTCTATTTTAAACTAGTTTTTCCCATCATATTATCTGCAATGCGTTTTTTTTTTCATCATTGCTTAGTCTAAGAAAGTTAAAAAAATTTCATAACTTTAAAAAAAATATCAAGATTTATGTTGTTGTTGTTGCAAAAAAAAAATCGATTACATAGTTTTGTTATACTGTATTGGTTTTATTTTAGTGTATCATTTTAGTATTAATCTGCACAATGGCAGAATTAAATAATTACAATAAAATTAATGTTGTAGAAGTAGGTGCACTGAGTAGAATACACGTGGTAACAATGTATGGCTGAATATGCAATAAAGGGATCAGGGGTGAATGTAAAGTTAAATATGATGTATTGTTTGAGTCCACTACCACCAACGCTGATATGGAGGATAAAATAAGTCCCCAAACATGGTGATTGATCTGCACTTGAAGATTGAAATTTACTTATTTTTTATGAGCTCGACGTCATATAGTGACGAAGAAGGAACTACTCAAAGGGACTTTTTTTTATATATGACAAGAAATTTTATGGATTCATAATATGTGAAAAAAACAACAGGTAATTCAACGTGGATACACCATTTTAATGGATCTGGGTTTATTGCCTTTCATTGGTCGCCTTACCGGTAAACGAGGATTTTGCCTGTATCTTACTTAGGAAAGAAGTATCAACGATGGATGAAAGGACCGAAAGAATAATGACTTGTAGCAGAGTTAATATACTTAAAAAGTGGTTTAAAACTAGGATCTCGAACATTCTAGCAATTTTGCAGTACGTTCACAGTAGACTTTGAATACTCAAAACTGCTCTTTTACGCCACTTATATAGATATTTTTGGAAATAATTGGCTAGGCTATAATCGCTGTACCATAAAATGTGATGTGAAGTTATCCAGATGGACGTAAAAATTTCAACGGAGTAAAGGGACAATATTGAAAATTGGCCATTAAAGTTCAAATGGCAAGAAATAAATTAAGTGGTCCAATATCGTGGATACATTCACTAGGAGCCGATGTGTGCCCTTATTCAAACAAAAATGTAAATGTCTGTTTTCGACTGATATATTAACTAAGACCAAGAATAATAAAATATGTTTTGGATATATAGAACGAATAATTGAAAGTCTAATAAAATTAATATTTAGTAGACATGTCAATGAAAGTTGTGGTGGATGAAAACCAAGATGTAGTTGGATCAAGTAAAATAGATTGTGTAAGAAAAAATTGAACAAAATCAGAGAAATAGTAGGAGCTGTATGAGCAGGTTAATGAATGAAAAAGGCTAAAGATATGTGTCGTTTTAGGAAAGTCTGGTGATATTTACTCTACCTATCTGAACAGAGAACTAACGAATATACCCACACACTCGCATTTGTCATTTATTTGTCACCCATCGACTTCTGTAACACATAACTAATTATTTAAATTCATAAAATTTATTAATCAAAACCTTTGATGCTCAATTTTATAAATTTAAAAATGACATATTTACAAATTATATTTTTATACTTTAATTGGAATGTTTAACAATAAATAACTTTGTTATTCCACAAAGTATATCAATTCCAGTTATACGTGTTTCTACCTCATATTCCAAGGTTTGCTTCATGCAGAATGATGCGTCTTCAAAATGTTTGTCTAAGATTTATTTTCAACCTACGAAAGTACGACCATATATCTTCATACCAGAAGGCATTGAACTGGTTGAATGTTTGAAATAGACGCCAAATTCACATACTGTCTCTATTTTATAATATCCTTAACTGTTCCGATGAACCCTCTTCTTTCGCCCAAAATTTTTCAACACCTTTTCAATCATGGATTAGCGCTACGCTCAAACAGAGATTGAATATTGGCTTTTCCAGTTCACCGGTCCTCTTTTTTTACGTCGTCTTTTACGGCCAATGCAGTGAGACTCTGGAATCAGTTACAAACCAATATAAGACTCGCTTCATCCTTGGCATGCTTTAAGAAGCGACTTAAAACCTCTTAATTTCTAGTCAATAAAATAATGTTTTTCAGTCCTGATTTTCCTTTCCTCTCCACCATCCTTTCCTTTCCTTTTGATTGATGATATCTCACTTTATATTAAAAATAATGTTCGGGTGATTGTCCGTCTTTGAAGGATATGTGGGAATATGCTTCCTTATGTGTTTATGCATTTCGTGGGGATGAATAGTCTAAATTATTTATGCGACCAAGTAACTTGCTTCATTTACTTTTGTCTGGTTGGTTGGAATAGATTGCTGCCTGGCAGTAAGCCCACCAGATTGTATTTGCAATAAAAGTGTTAAATAAATAAATAAATGATAATTAAATTAAAGTTGAAACCTTTGATAAACCTTAATTAATTGTAATTTGTTTTTATCAAACACTGTTTATTCCACATTTTATCAGTGTTTCATGAAAACGAATCACAATGTCTTTAAACCTCCTGAATGTTAATGCCTTAACTTTAAATAATATATAGTACCCGGCGGTAAATAATACACATCGGGCTTAAGAAAGAGACTGTCGGCCATAATCAGCTAACTTCGGCTTTGTAGAGCGTCGTCTCTGTCGCACGATGCGCTAACAGTCCGGTCCGGTAACGACTGACTAATCGCGATGGAACACGTGTATGAATGACAGAGTGGACGCTCTACAAAACCGAAGTTAGCCGATTATGGCCGACAGTCTCTTTCTTAAGCCCGATGTGTATTACTTACCGCCGGGTACTTGTACTTAATTTTAAATTTTGAACTTCTTGTAGGGATCCACGGTCGTCGCTGAATATTGTCGCATACAAACGGTCAATGACCGATGAAACGACTTTCGGATACCTCGATAAATTATAGGAAACAGTCCAAAGGTCACATGCCAACCATTGACGCCGGCCGAGCATCGCGCCACATTCCATACTAGAGAGATAACGCAACACGCTGTCTCACCAGTTTCGTAAATAAAATATACCCACATACGACAATAAACCATTTCTGCATTCACAGAAGCAAGACAGAAGCATATCGCGAGCGCATTCTCGTGCACATTCCAAAAACATATAAATACCTACTTTATTATAAAAATAAACTCTCTCTCTTTCCGCATTGCGATCTAACGTATTTTATTATTTATCAACAAATCATCCTCATCATCTCAATAAGAACCATTCCGCTAAATTCTCAATATGGACGTACATATGTCAAATATGGCACGAAAAAAAATTATATCGTTTGAATTATTACTTTTTTCAAAACCTTTTTTTCATCGTAAGGATCGAAGATGAATTGCCCCCCATTGATTCCACGGAACAATGCTACCCTCGCTATAAGCCCCATCTTTTTTCAATCAGATGCGATTCATTTATTTTTCTCATTTATTTTATTTGTCTCGCAAAAAAAAACAAGAAAGACAGAGAGAGAGAAGCGTTTCTCTTAACCAAACTACATTTGCTTCTGTGTTCCAGCAAAATCGCTTCTGAAGAGCTAGTAAAAATGATGGAATTCTCGGGAATTCAATACCTCTCTTGATATAAATTGATGCATAAAAGAAGCATTCTACTTTATTTTATAAAAAGTGGTAAGAATAAACCTTTCTTCAAACAATTTTCGTTCTTTACTACTTAACATACTTAACATACTACTTAGGGATATTATAAGGGATAAGGGTGATATTTGAATGTTTAAGTATAACTTCTCGCCAGTGGTTTAACCATTTATAAGGCAAGTTTTTATTTTTGAGATATTGAGTTTTTTGTTGAATAAATCATTATTATATGTATCAAATCAACTTTATTTGTTCGAAAATGTGTTTTAAAAATTATTATTTTTTGGAAATGAGGCGGTCACATATGAGACCTGTGTCCATTTCAGGGGTCATGTCAGTGGTCACACAAGTGACCAATGAATGTTAAGGTAATAATATCTAAGTTTAGGTTGTATTCGTAAATACAATTCTTATATGAGATATAATTAATGGTGATTTACTTATAATACCTATTTACATTTATGACATTACATTGACCGGATGTTTAGATCGTTGCTACTGAACATGCAGCTAACTTCACGACGATCCGTCTTAAATAAGACCTCTGCCCGTCCACTAAATTTGCCAATTTGACATTTGTGTTACTTAACCTTTCCCTTCCTGTGCTAAAAATATCCGCCCGTTCCGGTGATATGTATTCAATACACATCAATACATATGGAAAAATTAACGATTTAAAATAAGAATATTCATAACCAAGCGCTTATATTAATAAAATTTGAAGTCAAAAGTGATAATACTCGTAATTGAAATTTAATTGCTGAAAACATGAAAAAAAATATCATATGACGTTCACAAAACGGGCGTAACGACTACCTCGAACGAAAGCCGGTTGGCTACTAAAAAGAGAGAAGCGAACGAACTGAGATTCTATTTTTTGCGTTCCCATATACCGAAGTAGAGTGAGAGTGAGACGTGAATAGCGTCACTTACTCACCCATGGCGTTTTTTAGAATGAATATACTATGTCACACACTAGCAGACGTTTGATTGTATTGGTGAATTTATTCCCGATTGTCACAAAATATATCTGATGTGGCCGATAAGTGCTAATTATTATTCATATTATTTTTTTCATTCAATGCGTAAATGTTTTACGGATGAATACCTAAAATCTGAACCTACTATTTATTTTTATAGAGATATTAAAGTTTTTTGAATCAATGTGTACTAGTTACACATCACCGGACAGGGAGGGTTAAAAACGTTTAATTAAGAAAATGAATCCTTATTAGTATAACCATAAGGGTGGTCGCATATGCGGCCGATTCCTACTTATGCCCGTTAAAAGGTTAAGTTTGTTAAAAAAAAATACACTTACTCAAATTTTATAATAAAAATTTAGTAAATCTTAAAAAAATTGTTTGTATGTCTAGCTATAATGTTTCATACAAACTATTTGAAGTTTTCAACAATTTTGTAACATTTAAAGTCACACACGATATTGAACTTCTCAAAGAAGTTTCTTTGGAGTAACATCAAAGATTGTTTATTATAAAACTTACTTCGTAAGTTCCACAAATGCGATGTTTCGAGTTTCGAACTGCTCTCGCAAGTTCTTCATCAAGCAAATAATATTAATAAATTTACTATTTACATAGCGCCGTTTGGAGAGCAGACTCTTTACAAGGATGTTAAAACTCGTGAATCGAATCCACTATTGTTAACAAATATAAAATATTACAAAATAAAAGTGGAGCTGAGGATAGGAAGGTGGCCACTGCGGCAATCATATTGGGTACTTCTAGGTAATAAGATTCGATAATACTGGATTGAAAATATTTAAACAAAAATTTTGTCCAAGTTATAATAATTATTCTGAATTAGCAAACCATATTAATCGAAATAATCATAGTTTTAATAGCGCTAACAAGACTTTTTAAATAAAATAAAACATGTGTTTGGAAACTTTGACATCCAAAACACGATTTATCTAACCTAACTGAATTAAACAGTATTAAAATCTGCTTAAATGATTAATGTCCATTATAGCATTTTAGTACCAACTTTGATATATTGGTCCATTATAGCATTTTAGTACAAACTTTGATATATTGGTCCATTATAGCATTTTAGTACCAACTTTGATATATTGGTCCATTAAAGCATTTTAGTACCAACTTTGATATATTGGTCCATTATAGCATTTTGGTACCAACTTTGATGTATTGGTCCATCATAGCATTTTAGTACAAACTTTGATATATTGGTCCATTATAGCATTTTAGTACCAACTTTGATACACTGGTCCATTATAGCATTTTAGTACAAACTTTGATATATTGGTCCATTATAGCATTTTATTACCAACTTTGATATATTGGTCCATTATAGCATTTTAGTACCAACTTTGATACACTGGATCAAAACTTGGACTTTAAATTGACTAAAAAGGTCTTAATAAACGCTGTAGAAATACGTATACTGAAAATAATACGTGGGCTGACAATGCATGACAAAATAAATTAAGAGACTAAGGATGAATGTGCACTTAAGGCCCTCTGAGTTGGTATAGTCACGAAGAATGGAAGAATGAAGAAAGACTTACAAAACAAATAAACTGTCCAAATGTAATAAAATGATTGATGTGATGTCCAAATGTAATAAAATGATTGATGTGATGTCCAAATGTAATAAAATGAATGATTTTTCACTGGAGGATCCCCCCTGAGTGTATTTTTTTACTAGCATTAGATTAAATTAGTTACAATTTAGAATTAATAGCTAGTTTGCCTAATGAAAAACTCAGTAATGTATTGAACTTGAATCACGGAGTTTATGAAAATCAAGTAACATATCAGCCAAGTAAATTTTTTGTATAAAAAAAACACTAAAATGAAAAAAGGAGGTTTTTAATATTTTACGAAAGTTAACTTTTTTTCTGATGTATTCAAGTATTTCAAAAGGTCTCTGAATATATGTTTCAGTAATATCTCTAACGAATATCCTAAATCAATAAACTAATCTTTTCATTCGCCATCCATTCCTTTTATACCGTTTTATAAATATAATAAATAACCATAATTTGTCCTTAACTTAATGATTGTGTCTGGTGGCCTTAAGCAAAGTAAATCAGATGGTCTCTGGAGAATAACCCAAATAGTAAAACTCTAGTTATTTTAAGAATGAACTTGACTTTACTTTATGTGCAGAAATAAAACGACCACTTCGTCGTATTATTACAATAAATTCAACATGTAATTATAAATGAACATTCAGATTTATCCCGAACGCTCTTTAGTTAGTCCGAAGTGAAAAAAATTATATCTTAAAACAAATATCGCCCGTATAGCCCACAATTGTCAAATAATATTTTCGTTATGATTTATAATAAGTGTCGTTTTAGTTTTTTTTTACTTTTGTAAATAAAATAAGGCGTGTACTGGAATAATTCAACAATCAGATTGAACCGGTTTATTTATATTTACGTCTTGACATATGGATAAGTAATCGTCATAATAAACAAGTGATAATTTTATTGTTTTAACATTCAGCTGTCATTTGACGTGTCAGGGTGATATTGTTGTGTTTAATGTTGTATTTTATTTGAAAAATTGATATCAGTATTTTAAGGAAAAGTAAGTAGTTTAATCCGTGTATATTTGTTATGAAATTATATATTTGAAGTCGACCATTAAGAGTTGACCAACCTGAATAGAGGCGAGTCTCGACCGTCCAAATAGCTGGCGCAACGGTAGTGTCGCAGAGTGAAGTGAGAAAACCCAGCCCAGGAGGACCGAAGCTGGGGTCCGCAACAATCTTCGACGAGTCAGTAAGTGACATCGAGAGGTACTTGTATCTACTCTGGCGTAGGAAACTTATTTTCTGTTTGAGAATAAGACTTCACCTCATTGTGGTAAGTCAAGGATGAAATGTTATCTACAATAGTTCGATTGATGATCATAAATATTTTTTCTGAGTAATGTTTTTTTTTTAAATAATCAATTTGGAATTGAATGCAGTATCAATATGGAATTGAACGCAGTATCAATATGGAATTGAGCGTAGTATCAATATGGAATTGAACGCAGTATCAATATGGAATTGAACGCAGTATCAATATGGAATTGAACGCAGTATCAATATGGAATTGAACGCAGTATCAATATGGAATTGAGCGTAGTATCAATATGGAATTGAACGCAGTATCAATATGGAATTGAACGCAGTTTCAATATGGAATTGAGCGTAGTATCAATATGGAATTGAACGCAGTATCAATATGGAATTGAACGCAGTATCAATATGGAATTGAACGCAGTATCAATATGGAATTGAACGCAGTATCAATATGGAATTGAGCGTAGTATCAATATGGAATTGAACGCAGTATCAATATGGAATTGAACGCAGTATCAATATGGAATTGAACGCAGTATCAATATGGAATTGAACGCAGTATCAATATGGAATTGAATGCAGTATCAATATGGAATTGAACGCAGTATCAATATGGAATTGAGCGTAGTATCAATATGGAATTGAACGCAGTATCAATATGGAATTGAACGCAGTATCAATATGGAATTGAATGCAGTATCAATATGGAATTGAACGCAGTATCAATATGGAATTGAGCGTAGTATCAATATGGAATTGAACGCGGTATCAATATGGAATTGAACGCAGTATCAATATGGAATTGAACGCAGCATCAATATGGAATTGAGCGTAGTATCAATATGGAATTGAACGCAGTATCAATATGGAATTGAACGCAGTATCAATATGGAATTGAACGCAGTATCAATATGGAATTGAGCGTAGTATCAATATGGAATTGAACGCAGTATCAATATGGAATTGAACGCAGTATCAATATGGAATTGAATGCAGTATCAATATGGAATTGAACGCAGTATCAATATGGAATTGAGCGTAGTATCAATATGGAATTGAACGCAGTATCAATATGGAATTGAACGCAGTATCAATTTTTGATAAAAGTACTTTTTCCAATACTTGGGCAAAATTTGAATTAAAGCGAAGAATTGTATACTTGGCATTTAAATTTTTGAGTAAACTTGTTCACATTTTTTGCGTGAAAATACTCGTTATGTTGACAGATTGAAGTATTCTAAGCTTTTGGGACAGTCAGTCGATATTATTTATTTGCAAATAAAATGAATACTATCAATAATAATAAAGAACAATTTATATAGCGCCGTTTAGAGACAAAACTCTACTCAAGGGAGCTCTAAATCGGGATCTGAACCCGTTCATAAACCTCCCAAAAACACGCCATACATATCTCTGACAACAGGAAGTAAACCATATCTATAATATCTAAAATGTATCTCTAGAAAAACTCTTCTCAAGGGAGCTCTAAATCGGGATCCGAACCCGTTCATAAACCTCCCAAAAACACGCCATACATATCTCTGACAACAGGAGGTAAACCATATCTATAATATCTAAAATGTATCTCTAGAAAAACTCTACTCAATGGGGCTCTAAATCGGGATCCGAACCCGTTCATAAACCTCCCAAAAACACGCCATACATATCTCTGACAACAGGACGTAAACCATATCTATAATATCTAAAATGTATCTCTAGAAAAACTCTACTCAAGGGAGCTCTAAATCGGGATCCGAACCCGTTCATAAACCTCCCAAAAACACGCCATACATATCTCTGACAACAGGAGGTAAACCATATTTATAATACCTTAAATGTATCTCTAGAAAAACTATCACTCCTGAAATATTATCACTTCTCCATTTCAGAATGCAATGCAATATCTAGAAAAGAAATTTCAAACATTAGCGATTATTTTTATTTAGCATAAGCAGAGTTTTATGGAGCATATATATGGTAAATGGGTGTAAAGCCAAACCCTCCTATATATACATAGTGAACTACGGATAGCAGTCTATTGATATAAACGACTGCCCAAAGAATCGCTGTCCCCCATAACAGCATGGTGGTGGGATTAAACTGAACTCCCCGGAGAACCGGATCAGCTGCACCAACTTGCTTCAGATGCAGCGAACTGGTCAGTGAGCCTCCCGTGCCAAGATGACAACATGCGAACGAATGGAACATAACGTATCAATCAACAAACCCCCGGACAAGCCAACAGATGGCGCCTCTAATAACAAATCCATACCATTCTCAGTTACTACCAGCCTTTAGAAGTTACGTGTATACTTTCATGACATTCCGACTTTGTGTCTGAGTTACAGTGGTTTTAGTGACGCTACTTTTGCTATTTTCAAAACAATGGAAATATCCGAATTTTGTGTGTTGATAAAACATTGCTTCTTAATGAGAAAAAATACCGTTCAAACTCAGCCAAGTGTTATCCGGGCTCTGCTCCGTCGAAAACAACCATTTGTCGGTGGTATGCTGATTTCAAACGTGGTCGTACAGAAACAAATGATGCTGAACGCTCTGATCGTCCAAGTGAGGCTGTTACACCAGAAGACATAAAAAAAAACTCAAAATCGTGATTAAAAATCGCAAAGTAAAGTTGCGTGAGATAGCTGACATCCTGAAGATATCATTTGGTAGTGTTTACACTATTTTGCATGAACATTTGGTCATGAAAAAGCTTTTTTCGAAAAGGGTGCCGCGTTTTTTTTCGAAAAGGGTGCCGCGTTTCCGCGCGGAACAGAAACAACAACGCATCGATAATTCAGAGCGCTGTTTGGCACTGTTTACGCAAAATAAACAGGAGTTTTTGCCTCGGTGTGTGACAATGGATAAAACTTAGATCCACCACTAACTACACCCTGGAATTAAATCGGCAGTCAGCTGAGTGGAGAGCAGCCGGTGAAAGTCGTCCGAGGCGACCAAAAACTCGACAGTCGGTCGGCAAGGTTATGGCCTCCGTATTTTGGGATGCGCATGGTATATTATATTCATAATATTCATCGATCACCTTGAAAAGAGGAAAACCATCAATAACAAATATTATATAGCGTTATTGGAGTGTTTGAAGACAGAAATTGCAAAAAAACGGCCCTATATGAAGAAGAAAAAAGTTCTCTTTCATCAGGACAACGCATCGTGTCACAAGTCGATGGTAACGATGGTCAAATTGCACGAGTTGAACTTTGAATTTCTTCCGCACTCACCGTATTCTCCAGATTTGGCCCCCAGCGACTATTGGCTGTTCGCAGACCTCAAAAAGATGCTCCAGGGAAAGAAATTTGGCTCCAATGAAGGAGTGATTGCCGAAACTAACGCCTATTTTGAAACCAAAGATAAATTGTTCTACACGGCTGACATAGAAAAGTAATAATAGGATAGCGTTGGAATGAATCGGAATGTATCGCTCTTGAAGGAGATTAGACTACGTTATGTTATGTTGATGAATAAATAAGAATATTGTCAAAGAAATGTTTATTTAGTAGTTAGGTCCCGTTAGCGTGTACTTACTTTAAAATTCACTTATGAAAAACAACTCGTAATTTGAATTAAAACAATTTTGAAGAAAACTGGAATTAATATATTTTTATATTTTTCTCGCATTACGTAGAGAGGTTCGTTTCGGTAAGTGTATTATTATAATTAACTATTTCTCTTCCTAAATCAAGACCTTTCTTTCTTTTATCGTGAAATACATTTATTTTGTTCAAAAAGCGGTGTTAGTTGAATTTTATTTGATTAATTCTCTCTTTCAACATATCGTGAATGCTTCGAAATCCATTATTTTTAGATTTACAAGAATATAACTGAACTTCTCAAGTATATACGAGTATAACGGCATTTGTTTCATGTGTTATATCATAAGGATGGATATTAATGATTGTATTAAGAAGTACATGTTATATTTGTTTCATGTGTTATATCATAAGGATGGATATTAATGATTGTATTAAGAAGTACATGTTATATTTGTTTCATGTGTTATATCATAAGGATGGATATAAATGATTGTATTAAGAAGTACATGTTATATTTGTTTCATGTGTTATATCATAAGGATGGATATAAATGATTGTATTAAGAAGTACATGTTACATTTGTTTCATGTGTTATATCATAAGGATGGATATAAATGATTGTATTAAGAAGTACATGTTATATTTGTTTCATGTGTTATATCATAAGGATGGATATAAATGATTGTATTAAGAAGTACATGTTATATTTTGCCAATTAGATAATTAGCTAAACGCACGCTATTGTAGTAATTATCCGCATAGACGTTGTGCCATTAATTTAGGTATGGTGACAACAATTCAGTTATTGTTGAATCTAATATATTGTAGCACTTATGCCTAAATGTAATTTAAAATTACAGATATATCCAGTTTTTCATTCACAAATCATCCTATTCAGAATTCCATATTTTATAATTGAAAGAAACAATTTCAAACGCTGTATCAATCGATTATTTTATAACTCCATCACTTATACTTTCATTTGAATTATAAGTGATTATCCATTCTCTGGCACTACCATCGAGAGGAGGGGAAGATGCAGACTCAGCAGACACACATGACACGCATGGCAACTAATGAAATGTTCACCATCCCTAGAGTTAAAACCTCTTTTGCCCAAAGGCAATATGCTTATTTGGCTCCCATTACATACAATGGCGTGCCGACTTCAATAAAGGTAAAGGTAGGAAAACCATTTAGACAGTCGATCGGAGCGTGGTTGTTATTGCGACAGGATTTTGAGTACTTGGGCTTTCAGGATGAATGACGAGTGCAGGGGATTTGTGTGAGATTTGTGATTGTGTGCGGTATAGTGTGGGATGAATATTTTTGGTCTTTCTGGAGTGATGATGTGTGAAGAGTTGAATTTCGCAAGATATTTCCAGTTGTAGTTGAGTGTCACTGTCAGGTTGATGAGAGCGTGCAACGGGGTTTTGTTTTTGTGTAATCAAAAATAGGAAAGAAGTATCGATTTTTTTTTCATGCTAAATATCCTCAGTGAGATACAGGCAAAAGCCTAGTTTACTGGGGATACGACAAATGAAAGGCAACAAACCCAGATCCATTAAAATTGTATGTCCAAATCAAATTATCTGTTGTTTTTCTCAAATCGTGTATATTTCTTGTCATGTGTAATAATAAATAAATAAATAAATTTGTCAAGTCTCTGTTGTTAGATATATTTTCCTCTAAGCTTTGTGAATATTCAATCATTATTACATTATCAGCTACCATATTCTCATCATTATTACATTATCAGCTACCATAGTGTCATCATTTTGTTTTGACTCCTCAACGCTATATACGAAACGTTTTTTTTTCCTTGAAAATTTTCAACTTCATGATTATTTTGAGTCGGAACATTTTCCGAAGAGATATTTTCATGTTGATCCAATAAGTTTTCAACATCGACATCTGTATACACGCTTTTGAAACTTGATTCTGAATAACTATCATTTGTAGCCGTATAATTTTCAACTAAATTAGATTGATTTTTGTTAATTTCATCGATATTATTTTGGGTAAGAGAAGTCTCATCACAGATCAATTTTATATCGATTTCATTAGAAATATTATTGTAATAACTTCCATTACATATTTTGCTGTTAAAGTGCCAGTCATATTTTCAGATTCTTCCATCATTGTGCTATGATTTTTTTACGGTTTGGTATTTACAAAAATTTAGTATTTACCGCCATCTACTAAACTTAGATATCTCGAATTAAGTAAGATAGTCATGTTTTTATCACTTTATCTTTCATGTCGTAGATTTTTCGTAAGAAATTTATGAAAAATAGCAATTTGTAGGAGGATTTCTCATTGTTTCATGTTTTGACTTACGATTTCGTAATTTGATAATTATGAGAAAGAAGTTGTGAAAAAAAAAACAATATTGCAATCAAATTTCTGGCTTGATTCTAAAATGAAAACTATATATTTAATACAAATAAATTGATGATTGGCGCAATACATATTTTGAAGAGATAATTTAAGATATTTTTTTCTGAAAACAATGATTTTACTACAATATTTTGTTAATTTTTCTGATAAAAAATAAAATAAGTTATATTATTTATAGTTAAGGCATTAACAGTGTGGAAGTTTAAAGACATTGTCATTTGTTTTATCAAACACTGTTTATTCCACTTTTTGTAACGGTATAAACCTACCGGTTTCAAGGCTTTCACCGCTTCATCAGGAAGCACAAATAATACTGAATCTTCTACCCGAATGTTTACCGTTAGAAGTGCGTATGTCGGTACCAATTCGAACAGAATTCAGTCTTGTTTGTACTCCCCTGATGATGAGGTGTGCACCTTGAAACCGGCAGGGTTAAACCGTTACAAAAAGTTCAATAAACAGTGTTTGATAAACAAAATACAAATAAGTTATGGTTTTTCTTATTCTTAAAATATATTTTTTCTTAGAAAAATATCATACGGTTAATAGTACAAATAATGTAACAAAAAAATGTCTCTCCTTTTTCCTCTATACTCCCCAACCTTACATCCTTCCACCAGTGTTATGGAGTCGTCAAAACATCTCTTCCTCTAGACTCCCCAACCTTACATCCTTCCACCAGTGTTGTGGAGTCGTCAAAACATCTCTTCCTCTAGACTCCCCAACCTTACATCCTTCCACCAGTGCTGTGGAGTCGTCAAAATATCTCTTCCTCTAGACTCCCCAGCCTTACATCCTTCCACCAGTGTTGTGGAGTCGTCAAAACATATCTTCCTCTAGACTCCCCAACCTTACATCCTTCCACCAGTGTTGTGGAGTCGTCAAAACATCGTTTCTCTCGCACAAGGCGCTAACAGTCCGGTCCGGTAACGACTGACAAATTGCGACGGAACACGTGTACGAATGATAGAGACTACGCTCTACAAACTATGTGTACTATGTTACTTTCCACTGGGTACTGCGCATAACTGTAGGTTCTTTGGAAATAATACCTACGGGGATTCCTCATCATAGTATTAGCTATTTGTACTAGATGGTACATAGTTCATAATGTAATTTGTACTAGATGGTACATAGTTCATAATGTAATTTATGTAGCCAATAAGTTTAAAAAAGCATTTCCCGACTATTACTCAGATTCCGACTCGTGCGATTCTTAGGTTAAATAGGTTAATAATCTGTTCGTTTGTCTGACGGAGAGTTTGGGGAAGGAGGTTAAAACTTAGAATTAAAAATAGTAGAATTGCAGTAATAATGTTGTATTACAATAGTAGAATTGCAGTAATAATGTTGTATTACAATAGTAGAATTGCAGTAATAATGTTGTATTACAATAGTAGAATTACAGTAATAATGTTGTATTACAATAGTAGAATTTCCAAAGTAAATCTTATAATTATGATCGTAGAGATCCACAAAAGCGAAACCTTGAAATATTTTATCAGATTTTAATTTCATTGGGATTTGTTCGAATAATTGTTACATTTATATACTTTGTAGTGAAAATTATGATTATCGATATTAAAAAAATAATGATGGCTATTTGTTAGTTAGGTTCTTATACTACGTAATTTTGAAAATAAAGCAAAAGTATGCTGATGATTTTTTTTATGAAGTTGTCCTTTTTCAAAATAAATCAATTTTGTTCATGTTAATTTTTTTTTATTATAGAATTGAAGATTTGATAATTAAATAAAAATGGCTGAGAACCCTGCGGTACCAGTGAAAGGTAGACGTCGAAGGCTCACTCCGAGTGTAAATACCGTAAAGAAAAAACCTCTCGCACCAAAAACTACCCCCGTGTCAAATAAATCTGATCACAAAGATAATGACAGTAACACCGAAGAAAAAGTTCATAAAATGATTTTGCGCAAAACCAAAGTTTCCATATTGTCACCAGTGATGATAAATGAAAAAGGAATTGATATAACTAATTTACAAGATTCTAATAGAAGTAAAGAAGATAAGAATAAAAGGGGTGAGCCATCATTTACGAGTAGAATTGATGAAGAGTAGAATTGATAAAAGTTGTTTCAATATTCATCGCCGCTCTATTTCTAATTTACCATTATAATGTATATATCACAGTGAATCACTGTTACTATACTTGAGAAAATTTAGAATTGTTCCTGTGACATTTGAAATGTCGTGTCTCAAAGGGATGGGGTAAAACAATTTTTTTTTTACAAATCGAATAGTTTTTTTTATAAATGGCAATCTTTTTTCTCTCTAAATTGGCGGTTCAATTTCTAATTTTCATTATACTGATTCTCTAATGTCTTTTATGATTTGTATCTATATTTAAATAGGCCAAGATCCACTATGGATTAATACTAATTACGAACATTTAATTTTAGGTGTAAAAAAATCGAAAATTCAATTATCGAATACCTCATCCCTAGCCAATGCCGACTAACGTTGTGACTTTTGACAAACGTCACCAAATATTATTTGATTTTAACAAATTGCCACATTTTTGCTAATTTGTAACAAGGTTGTATTAATTTGTCATTATTGTTAGTTTTATGTTATGTATTTACCTAAATAACTCGCTATTTATTAAAATTGAGGCTCATATTAAAGTTGATAAAATAATTAAAATTACTGAATGTCATTACAAGGTTGTATTAGGGCAAATTTGTGAACTGTCACAGGGACCATGCTACAATTTCTCAAGTATACTTAATGTACGCCTTCACTTAAGTAAATAGTGAATGTGGAAGAAATTGTTTGTTTGAAAATGATAAATCCATATTCACTATTGAGCGTCTCTCTAGTGCTTGTTAACTTTTACTTACTGGGGTTGGGAAAGAAGTAAAGTTGACATAATATGATAAAAAAACCTTTTGATAAATGTTTTTATTTATTGCGGCAAGTCAAGGAGTTATGATATTTTAAAGTGCATAAAGTACCATTCTTACTTTGCACTTCAGAGCTGCATTTAAAAGTAAAAGAACAACAGTTTCATATTTTAGAACGTTCATTAATGACGAGTAGTGGAAACACACTTTCATCTTGAATGTGAACAGTTAACACTTTAGTACCCATCGCTTATTACTTTAGTGAAAGTGTATACATTTAACATTCACTGGCCATCTGCATACACTAACATACGAGGTATACCTTCTTTTCACATCAAATTCTCAGTTTTGTGTATTGTTTTTATAAAAAACAGAATAACTACTCGTATCTCGAGATTATCTAAACAAGCTTCATTGTATTTATTAGATTGAAAAATAACACGATAGATTTCCTCTCGAGTATATGAAAGATGATTGCCTTCAAGAGGTTTCTTGAGTTCATTCGACAGAGTTTACAATTCATGTTTGTTTTTAGAGCGATTTTTAACCAGTGAATGAATCAGTGTAGCAATGTTATTCCCAAATATTTGCCATTTATTTATATTGTTAAATACAATAGAATGATTTGATACTTAAATGTGAAAAATGTCTATTTTCACCTCTGTACCCTGAACTCTGCACTCTGCAATATATATTGTATTGTATTGTATTGTAGTATGGTAGAAAATAGAAATGTTATTCATTATTGATATTCCGGATTTTATCTTACTTTCAGACTATCTGTCTTTTAATATTGATTATTTATTTCATAATGACGGAGAGTTAGTAGGGATATTTGATAAAGGCAAAATATTATTTCTCTTAAATGTTCTTATCATCTGTATGCAGATGACCTGCAGATATATATTCATTTTGATCCAAATTTCTTTCACGCGGCTATGAACAATTTAAATACGGACCTTCAATCGATCTCGGAGTGGACTGGGGAGCATGGCTTACTCATCAATCCTAAGAAGTCTCAAGCGATCCTCATTGGCAGCCCTCAGCTTCTCGGTAAATTCAACACTGACTTACTTCCTCCAATATTACTTGATGGCTCTATTATACCATTACATAAAACTGTTAAAAACCTAGGAGTGCTAATAGATAACACTCTCTCATGGCGAGATCAAATAAATGAGGTAAGCCGAAGGATCTTCTTCAGCCTTCATTCCCTTAAAGTGTTGCAAAGATTTCTACCAACTAAAACCAAAATTTTACTCGTACAATCTCTGCTCTTTCCGATTCTGGACTATGCGGACGTATGTTACTTGGATGTTACAGAGGAACAGCTGGACAAATTACAGCGTCTTCAAAATGTGTGCCTAAGATTTATTTTCAACCTACGAAAGTACGATCATATAACTTCATACCAGAAGGCATTGAACTGGTTGAATGTTAGAAATAGACGCCAAATTCACATACTGTCTCTATTGTATAATATCCTTAACTGTCCCGCCGCACCCTCTTATCTCGCCGAAAATTTTCAGCGTCTTTCCAATCATGGATTAGCGCTACGCTCAAACAGAGATTGTTTATTGGCCTTTCCAGTTCACCGCTCTTCTTTTTTCACGTCGTCCTTTACTGTCCATGCAGTGAGACTCTGGAATCAGTTACAAACCAATATAAGACTCGCTCCGTCCTTGGCATGCTTTAAGAAGCGACTGAAAAAACTCTTAATTTCTAGTCAGTAAAATAACGTGTTTCATTCCTGATTTTTCTTTTCCTTTCCTCTCCACCATCCTTTCCTTTCCTTTTGATTGATGATATCTCACTTTATATGAAAAATAGTGTTCGGGTGATTGTCCGTCTTTGTGGGGTTTGTGGGCATGTTCTCACGTATATGTTTATGGATTTCGTGGGGATGGATAGTCATTTGAATGATTTATGCGACCACGTAACTTGCTTCATTTACTTTTGTCTGGTTGGTTGGAAGAGATTGCCGCCTGGCAATAAGCCCGCCAGATTGTATTACAATAAAAGTGTTAAATAAATAAATAAATAAATAATAATTTCTTTTTTCATTATTTTTATATAAAGTAAAATTTGTTTTGTAATATTTATTACAGTTACATCATCATCGACACATTTGTCTAAACCGACCAACCAAAAGATTGCGGATAAAAAATATACGTCTGAAAAGATCCACGATGGTACAGGTGAAAAGATAACAGAGGCTGCGGTGATTTTGACTTCATCGAGAATTCCTGATATGATACCGATAACGCCTAAAAGAATATTAAATTTCCAGAAGCCAGCCTCTTCTGCAGTGACAAAAAACTCGACAAACGTGGAAACAATTCCTAATGTTACAGCATCTCTGGTGTTTAGTCCCAACGAAGATATGTCACGTGGTATCGGTGAATATACAAAAATGAAAATAAATCAACTTTCAACAACTGAAATTGTTCAGTGTCCAATATTCGATGTTTCTAACATTCATTATGTAAAGAATGCTGAAGATAGCAGTTTTCACATGGTTGCTCTTCCGCCTCTTGTTTATGGTGTCAACTCTGAAACCAATCTATCCACCCGCTTTAACAATTCGGTAGATAATCAACTACAACAAAGTTCTGTGTCACCTAAAACATGTGATACAGCAACATAACTAGGTGGAAGTTATTTAAACATGCCACCACAGGTATATGAGTGTAATACATACGAACCGAGCCGGTTAATTAGTATACAGAACGCTTCTGATACTGTATATGTTCCTCAAAAGGAACATTTTTCAGAAACAATCAAACTAAACATTCAACAGCCAATAATTGTTCAACATACAGATATTGTCGAAAGTTCCGCAAGTGCCGTTTCACACTTTTACAAAGAAACCATTGTTCCTCAGACACATTCTGGGAAAGGAGAAGAAATATCGCCATGTCCAACCGGTGAACAGTCGCAAGTTCTTCAAAGTGAACTAACAAAAGTAAGTGATGACTGTAAAAAAATATATATATTGGAAAAACAAAAGAAACATAGAATTGAAACATCTCTCAAGGCTGCAAATTTAAAGAAATATACCGAGGAAACCAGTGGAAAAGCATCAACTGAGAATATTACAGTTGAAAATGTAGTGGACACAATTCACAATGAACGAACAAAAATTAGCGATGACTGTAAAAAAATATATATATTGGAAAAACAAAAGAAACATAGAATTGAAACATCTCTCAATGCTGCGAATTTAAAGAAATATACCGAGAAAACGAGTGGAAAAGCATCAACTGAGAATATTAGAGTTGAAAATGTAGTGGACACAATTCAAAGTTAACTAACAAATGTTAGTGATGACTGTTAAAAAATATATATACGAGTATATTGGAAAAACAAAAGAAACATAGAATTGAAACATCTCTCAAAGCTGCGAATTTAAAGAAATATACCGAGGAACCCAGTGGAAAAGCATCAACTGCGAATATTAGAGTTAAAAATGCAGTGGACACTATTCAAAATGTGACCAATGATTCTACGAAGAAGAATATTATTCAATAAAGTAACACAAGAAGTATTCAAAAGGTACAGAATCACCTAAAATAAATGAAAAAATAATTCAAAAACGGCAACTCAACTTAAAAATAGAATACTCGTACCTGTGATTAATTATTCTACAAGATTGTCTAATAATATTGTTACAACGAGGACTTTGGGTTCACCTCTTGGAAACAATAGTCCAACTAAACCGTTGATTAAAGATCTAGAAAAGATAAGAATAAAGAATGAGACAGAATCAAGTTCTTGCCAGATTTTTGATACTAGAGATGCAGTTATTGCACATTTTAAAAGCAACATTATTCGAACATATTCAAGGAAAAAAAAAAGGAAACTCAACCAAATAATATCGATCTTCCAACCCCACAATGCCATAATGTTAATTTAATACAAACTCTACCGAGTGAAGTTTGTACTACTCTACCTAGTGAAAGGATAAGGAGAGACTTTATTAGAAATAATATTCTATTTGAACCTAATAAGACTGAGAATGAAAATATAGATAAATATTTAATAGATTGTCTGATTCTATTGATATAAGTGTAGATGGAGAAACAGTGGAACCAGTTCATCACATTTCTGAAGGGAATGGAGAAGAAATATCGACATGTCCAACCGGTCAACAGTCGCAAGTTCTTCAAAGTGAACTAACAAAAGTTAGTGATGACTGTAAAAAAATATATATAATGGAAAAACAAAAGAAAAATAGAATTGAAACATCTCTCAAGGCTGCGAATTTAAATAAATATACCGAGGAAACCAGTGGAAAAGCATCAACTGAGAATATTAGAGTTGAAAATGTAGTGGACACATTTCAAAGTTAACTAACAAATGTCAGTGATGACTGTAAAAATATATATATATATTGGAAAAACAAAAGAAACATAGAATTGAAACATCTCTCAAAGCTGCAAATTTAAAGAAATATACCGAGGAAACCAGTGGAAAAGCATCAACTGAGAATATTAGAGTTGAAAATGTAGTGGACACATTTCAAAGTTAACTAACAAATGTCAGTAATGACTGTAAAAAAATATATATTATATATTGGAAAAACAAAAGAAACATAGAATTGAAACATCTCTCAAAGCTGCAAATTTAAAGAAATATACCAAGGAAACCAGTGGAAAAGCATCAACTGAGAAGTTTATACTACTCTGCCTAGTGAAAGAATTAGGAAAGACTTTATTAGAAATAATATTCCAGAAGGAATTGACGAAAACACATTAGATTTGAATGAAATATTCAACTTTTGAACCAAATAAAGATACGTTTGAACCTAATAAAGACACGTGTGAAGAAACAAAATCGTTTGTGGTAAGCAGTACCAGTATTAGCAAAAAGAAAACACTCGATAAATCAAAGAATGAAAATTCTATATCTGATTCTGGTGAAGATGTGCCATTATCAACTATAGTCCATCAATCGAAGAAATCGGGTTCAAACGAAAAACCAGCAAAAAGAAAAAAAACGGAAACAAGTTGAATGTGGAGTGTGTTCTGAAGTAATGATTGCAACGGATTGGGATGATCGTAAATGGAAACATCACGACTTTATGGCTTGGATCAAAGGAAATAAACCATTAGATTTGACTGATGACACTGCAGTCTACAATTTCTTAACGAAAAACAAGAAATGTCAATTCACCTGCTATAAATGTAAAAAAGTTCGAGCATCTGCACGTGGATTTATGTCACACTTGGTTCTGTGTCAAAAAACTGAAGAGAAGCAATTAAAGAGAGTTGTCCAATGTGTCAAGCGCGAATTTTACCTCAAGCAATGAAATATAATTCGACCCATTCTCGTATAGGGAAAAAAAACAAACTTAGTTTTGAATAAAGAAGACTCGAAGATGGCAAGAAAATCAGCAACAAAAGCTAGGAAAACCTTTAAGAGTGTGGAAATGTTGCAAGTTACTAAGACCTCCGACCTTTATACGAAGCCATGGTATAGCGAAGATAATAACAGTCAAACTGTTAGCGTACGCCCCCAATGTGATTACGTTAAGACTACGTTTGAAGCAATGATGCATCACTACTTTAATACTTGTTCATATTTGCCATCTGTACTTTTCACTTGTAATGTATGTTCTCACAAATGTGAAACTGAGGTGGATATACACCAGCATATAAAAAGATAAACACAAGGATCAGACCAAGTTTTTAGAAAAGTTCGAGGAGAAAGAAGTGGTTTCTGATTGAAATATAATATTTAGTGTTTTTGTACAAAATACGTATATAATATTGTAGTTAAATTGTTGAGCTTTTAAAGATACTTTAAATAAATTCAAAAGTTTTCTCTTGTTTTCACCTGTTAGCATGTTCATGTTTGCTTGATATTCTTGCATACTGAGTTTGATTTCTAGAAAGATCTAGAATGTATTTGTTTTTTTTGTATTGTTTTGATCTTACGGCACTCGTGAATTCTTTGTTGCCTAACATAACAGAGCACTCATGGAGGGATATACTCGTATGTTCTTAGCTGCCTAACATAAATTCATGGGGTACTCATGGAGTTACATTTGTTCATAGCTGCCTGACAATTTCATAAGACCTTCATGGAGTGACATTTGTTCTTAACTGTCCCAACAATTTCATAGGTTTACTCATGGAGTGACATTTGTTCTTAGTTGTCGAACATAAATTCATATTACACTCGTGGAGTGTGTCAGGACTGTATTGGATAAATTACATAGTTCACGTCCCCAAGACTAAATTCCCACTATTTTCATGCTCCTGAAACAGGCTTCTCTAAACAAAATAATTTAGTATATTTCTAATACTGTCGCTAGGATTAAACCAATAAAAGAAAGGGTTATTTTAAGTGCTCACCGCCTTGCAGTACAAAAGGATGTTATTTTAAGTGCTCACCGCCTTGCAGTACAGGATTATATCCTGGATTGTAAAGCATCCCATGGTTATTGTTTGTTTAAGAAAAGGGGGCCTATAATAAAATGTAATTTTGTTTTGTAAAGATGGAACTTGTAAGACCATCGGTAAACGACTGTGAAAACAAAAGCACGGTCATAAAAAAGAAATCCATTGTTCAAGGAAACACTAAATTCCGTCGATATATCCTTTTGAGTAATTCTAAGAGATACCGATCTCAATTGTCTTTTAAAAAGATAAGGTAGAGTCTAGACATGGACCCTTTTTTTTCTTTTGCTTTGCTGAATTGTATAGAAATGCCGAAATCAATTGTCCTTCCTTATAATCTCGGGTCTAACAGGCCGCTATAGTATTTTTAAAGAGGGAAGGAAGTCATGTAGCATCTCTTTCTCGCAAGTGACTATAAAAGGCCCGGAACTCCACGAGGAGCGCACTTGTGCCTTCAGATACAACACGGTTAGGACGTCTGTTCAGAAATAGTGTTTTGTACCGAGGACAGCCAGACTAGTTTTCTTCATATATCACAGAAGTCCAGGACGCCATCTTATATTACGGGTGAATATTATTCCTCCTATTTTTAATGTGGATTTCATCGCCACGCTAAAAAAAACCCACCGAGTAAAGTAATTTCAAATTGTTATTGAAATCTCCCTTGCCAAATACAACACATTTCTTCTTGCCAATTTTAAACTTTTTTTTCTTGACATTCGTCGAGTTTTTTTTATATATTATTTTTTTTCTTTTTTTCTTTTTTTTACAATATAATAAACTGTTTTCATTCCAAATTATACTTGTTTAATTGTGTCGCCTGTCCCTGCGAGAGTTGAAAGAGAGTTATTCAGAGTCAGAGGAACCCAACAAAACCCCAGAGACCTAAAGAGTACCTGTCTCGAAAGAAGCCGACGGAGCTGAACGGGATATGTCACACCTCATATGTTGGTAATGTTTTATAACTAATATATGTATTTTTTTTGTGTACAACCTAATATTGTTTTAAATAGGAAAGAGGTGTGACAAGTGACATTTGGATACTGCTACCTTTATATAAAATTTTATTTTTTCACTGATATTTTTAATTTAGAAAATTGACAAGATTTACAAAAATACAAGAAGTTTTGGAATATCTAAAAAATGTGACATGTAGCCCAAATGTATCAAATTTTGAAAGAGAGAAGTTTATAATAGAATAGTATAATGAGGTGTATTGACGTGGCAGAACCGAAACATGTGTGCCAGGATATAATGGTGTGAAGATCTTTTCTCTCTGCCTATCTCAAAACGAACATTGCATATGATGATATTTTCAATTAGTTTTAAAATTTGAAGTCAGTTCTTTATGTATTTAACTTGGAGAGGAACTCGTTAGGATCTAACCTTAAGTCAAAACATTCTGGTCACATTCTACACAAATTAAAGATTAACGCCACTAAAACTAGTACGTGCAAAGAAAAATTAACTATTAAAAACACTTTTTAAACTGTTACGGAATATATAAAAAAGGTTAATCGTTTCCCACCTTTTATCGTGGGTACAAAAAGGTATAATCAGTAAAAGGATAGTGAAAAGTCCAACATTCGTTTGATTTTACATTCACCAAAATAAGTTGTTTGAAAAAATATAAGATAATCGCAAAGGTTAATTAAATAAGGTACGAGAGTTTGTCTCATTTTAATTTGCTACAATATTACTCCTAGCACTTTAACAAGATTCTGAAGTTTCTTCGTTGCTGGACCTCGAAGTTTGAGATTCGTTCGCCATTATATTAAAAAATTCCCAGATCTATCCACAGCTATCTGAAGTAAAAACTCGAAAAAAAGGTGTCGCCCAAATAACACATTATTGTTGAATATAATTTAGTTCTTATTTGTAATGTCAAAAAGCAAGTGAATGGTAAAAGACCGCAGAAACAAACTGTCACTAAATAATTTTAATCATGGCCTAAAAGAAGTAACTGACTTTATATGCTTAAGCTATAGTTCTCGTATTACCAACCATACAGGATGCGATGCTGAGGTGAAAATAACTAGAATGGTGAAAAATTTGTGTAAGAACTCATCACACGCTCTACGTTCGCAAAAGTTATCTTTGGGGTCGCATATTTCACCGTAGAATACATCCTTTGGTAACCGATCATCAAACATTCAGGAGTTTCTTTTCTTTAAGGAGCGCTACCACTAATGACATAGCTCTACAAAAAAGGCCTTCTTTGGTAAGCTTGTCCTGCAAAGTAACACCGAGTATTCGACGTAAACAAAGCACGTGGAAGATATTTATTCTCTTTATCTGTTCTCTACGGGTATATGTTTGCCAAGTTTTAGCGCCATAGAGAAGATATTAAAGTCAAAAGCTTGATATACCTGAACTTTGATTTTTAAATGTAGATTATTATCTTGCCATAATAAATCCTTTAGTCTGCCAAATGTTCAACCAAATGTTATCTATAATATATGGTAACAAGGTTTTAGCGCCATTGATGAGATTTTTTACGACAAAAGCTTCCTGCTTTTTTCATATACTGATTTTTAATTTGACATAATCTGTACTTTAGTCTACCGAATGTTATCTTTATGTTGGCCAGGTTTCAGCGCTATCCAATAAATTATTAATGACAAAAGCTTGTTACGCCGGAATTAGGTTCTTAAGTATACCAAAACTACTAGTATATGAATTTGGCCAAGTTTCAGCTAGATACAAATAGATTTTTGAGGACAATAGCTAAACTCTGGTTTTCATATGTAAACTTTTGTCGTGCCATATCCCTACTCTATCCTTTAGATTTCCAAATGTCGTCACATATTTGTCAATTAATGTCCTTGTCTAATGAACATAATTCAATAAATCTAAGAATACGTCACTAAATACAGTCCCCTCAACAGAAGTGAGCGTTTATAAGTATAAGCAAATAAAAAAGTATATATTTTATAGATTTGTTTTAGCGTAAAACCAATCATTTTTCGAAAAAAATAACCATAACCAGTTCAATAAAAAAAATCATAACCAAAAAAAATCATAACAAAAAAAAATCAAACTTCGTATATTTATAAAGGTTACTATACACCTAACATAGTATATAATCCGTTTGCCTTTGAAACCTTTTTTTTTTTTTTTCAGGAAAATAATATTCTGGTGAGTTTTTCTCAGAATTTAGGGTGAAATTGAATCCCCTGGTGACTGATAATACCTGATAGTTAAACCAAAGCTTAACTCCTAACTTAAGTTTCCTAAAGGGAAAAACTTAACAATTTATTTTGTTTATCAGCTATTAAAGGGTTTTGGTTAAGATGATATTGCATATTTTTATCAGAGATACACAACATTTTATATATGGTATTATTTGAGTTTTCTGTTTATTAAGCTGTCTCCATTCCACCCATACCAATAGTATTGAAATAGGAAGAAAAATATTATATCCATTTGTTTTTATCCTGATTTTTATTCGTATTTGCCATGTGCATTCCCCATACACTGGTATATCATCATTTTTGAAGACTTTTCATTATTCCCTCTCGCATACATTTGTATAAAAAGACAGGTCGTAATTTTCAATGACTTATAAATTAGACCTAGAAAGTAAGATCTTCTAGCCAGTGCTAAAGAACTCCGTAGCCTGGTGGTAAGACACTTGTCTGCCAATCCGGGTTGCGGGTTCGATCCCCGCTGGAACCCAGCTCTTTTTAAAATGGGATTCCAGTCTGGTTTTTACTTAGAGTCCATCAAAAATGTATTTCTGGGTGGTTGAAAGAATTTTGTCATATGGCAATAAGCACACTAAGTTGAAGAAAATAATAATTTTTATTTCATTTTGTGATATAATTTAGTAAAATAATAAATAGATTATTAGAATAAAAAATTGCATCGTAATTTCTCAGATGACAGAAGAGATACGGGGAATATTCAGCGTATAGCAATAAGAAGAAAACCTATGGGATACTTCATCATATATACTCCCACTAGAGAGTCCATGGGGTACTTCATCATATAACATATACTCGCACTAGAGAGTCCATGGGGTACTCCATCATATATACTCCCACTAGAGAGTCCATGGGGGACTTCATCATATAACATATACTCGCACTAGAGAGTCCATGGGGTACTCCATCATATAACATGTACTCGCACTAGAGAGTTCATGGGGTACTTCATCATATAACATATACTCGCACTAGAGTGTCCATGGGGTACTTCATCATATAACATATACTCGCACTACTTCATCATATATACTCGCACTGGCACGGGGTACTTTATCATATATACTCGCACTAGAGAGTGCATGGGGTACTTCATCATATAACATATACTCGCACTAGAGAGACCATGGGGTACTTCATCATATATACTCGCACTAGAGAGTGCATGGGGTACTTCATCATATAACATATACTCGCACTAGAGTGTCCATAGGGTACTTCGTCATATAACATATACTCGCACTACTTCATCATATATACTCGCACTGGCACGGGGTACTTTATCATATATACTTGCACTAGAGAGTGCATGGGGTACTTCATCATATAACATATACTCGCACTAGAGAGACCATGGGGTACTTCATCATATATACTCGCACTAGAGAGTGCATGGGGTACTTCATCATATAACATATACTCGCACTAGAGAGTCCATAGGGTACTTCATCATATATACTCGCACTAGAGAGTCCATGGGGTAGTTCATCATATATACTCGCACAAGAGCGTCCATGGGGTACTTCATCATTTATACTCGCACTAGAGAGTCCATAGGGTACTTCATCATATAACATATACTCGCACTAGAGAGTCCATAGGGTACTTCATCACATATACTCGCACTAGATAGTCCATTGGGTACTTTATCATATACACTCGCGCTAAAGAGTATTTAAATCTGTTAAGATGAGAATTTCGCTATTAACTTTGATAAATGAGAGTGAAACATGAACGTTGGTAAAAAGTGAAACGAGCCGAATAAATTCTGTAGTAATGTGTGCACTGAGAACATGAGATGGATTGACAATACATAACAGAATATGGAATTAAGTGAATAGGAATGAATTTGAACTTAAATCTGATGTTTTGAGTAAGATAGAGAAAGCATTCTGAGATGGTTTGGGCTCGTAGAATGAATTAATACTGAATGATTAACAAACTAAATTAACACTGCAAATATGAGTAAAAGGTTTGGTAAGGGAAGACCAAAGTTAAAGTAGTGGGATCAAGTTTTGAAAGAAGAAAACGAAAAAAGTCAAAGAAATCGTATGAGTATGAAGAGGTGTATATGTAGATAATACGAAAGCGATGGATGTGTCAAAATAGGAATGTCTGGCGTTCTGATTTCTCTGTGTACTTCGATGGAAAAATAGCATAATGGTATATACGAGTACGTACGTATAATATTATAATTTCTTCGATTGCTACTAACAAATCTTCAAACTCCGGGATTATGCATTCGATTCCAGCTGGTACCTTTTTTCCAATAGGTTTGTAAGCTGGATTGCATCTATGAAAGAAGAGATCGCCAAATGGCAATAAGCCCACCAAGTTATCTTTTTACAATGAAAGTCTAATACAAAACGATGCATATCTGCATAAATAATTCAAGATAAGAATTTAATCATCGTCTCGAGGAAGATGCCTTTTTAAAAAAACAAATTTAGCGAGTCCATAAAAAGAGCACAACATGCAATAAAAGTGATTTATATCAGAGCAGTAGCCCGCAGAATGTAGGTTACACACCCTTAAATAAAGACGCCATGTAGCCAATCTTGTCTATTCCCCTAACGTAAAGGCTATAAATTATCGCTGTAGTGTAAAAGATATGCAAAAACCTTATTTTAATGCGAAAATTCTCAATGCGTGTTGCGCAGTTCACGCGATCTTTAATGTGATGTTTTTCATGCAGTTAACTGCTTTATGAAAACGATATTCATTTCTCGTATTTTTCCCATAACGCTTTATTGAACCGACTATAGGGCAATCTGATTGAGGTCATTTTTTTGGAAAAAAACGCTGCACTTCTTTTATTGATTATTTAAAAATGTCGTTTCTTAGGTTTTAGGATTGTCTTTTTTTGTAGAATATGGACTCATAAAGGGTTTTTTCTCTCATTGTCGCATAGTTGTTTGTAGCTTCTGCAATACGTACTTACGTTTATGAAATCCTTGCATCGGTGAATTTCTTTATTAATTTGATTTTTCCTAAGTTCCTAGCTTTCTAATGTATTTTTTTTATATTATCAAGGTAACAAGAACATGAAAAAAAAAACACAAAAAAATTTATGAAAACCACTGTCAGAAATTAGCAGCACTCCAATAGTTAATGAACAGTGTTATCTTTAGAACGAGCACATTGAAAGTGTATGCGAGAAATGGACATACTATATTAATAGAAGTATTTGAGGCATTATACCCATCTCAGTTATCACACGGTAGTGAATTTATTATTCGTTTACTTGAAACTCCAATATAAGGCAAAACTTCGCTTTATAGTTAAGTCAATTTGGCAGAATATAAATAAAATATTTTCATACAATATGTTTATAACGATATAAATAAATTCACCAATGTGAATGTTTTATTGAACCAACATTTTGAGGTTGTAATTTTAACTTACCCTTATTAAGTATTGAGATAAATTTTATATTTATTTTCTACTGATAAGTGACTGAAACGACACATTTATTCAAATAATTATTTTGAAAAACTTATTAAATTTGTTATTTATATAATTCCTGTCTTTCGGCAATCCGTGATTGTTGAATGGTGGAAACGTTAGTGCACTTTGCGATCTATGGGGTACAAAGCATCCGCCTCCAACACCACATCTTGGAGACTTCTATCATGTTTCTTTCCTACCCTCTCATGGCCAATTTTCCTCCCATACAGGGCTATGTAGGGTATTACGAATTTAATATAAAGTGTCTTTATTTATAAGGTATGAATAAAATTTTACTTTTTCAAGAAACACGTATCCCGGGGATCAATGTAGAATTACAAAGTAATTTATTACTAAATATTCTAAAATTGTACGTCTTTAACCAACGCTAACGTCCATAAAATTTGAGAATCACTGTCGATAACGTCTTAATGTTTCCCATCAGATAACAAGACCGGATCTTTAAGACCTTTAACGTTTAACTTAACTCGTTCTTTGGAAATATCTGATAGCTTAAGTCGTTTTTTGGAAAGGGCCATGTCGATAAATTATATCTCTTAACAGGAGGCCTAAGTGTCCATTTTTATGAAAAACTTTCCTACGTAAAAGTCACCTAGGATGTTATATGGGACTTAAGTGACACTTCTGTATCCCCAAGGACTGCTTTGAGGACTTGTAGACGACGTTTGAAAAGCCTAGGTAAACAGAATTTTGGAACATTTTTATTTTTTTTACAATGTGAAGTGATAAGAATGTTTTTTAAAGTTATGATAAGAAAATAGCTTTTATACGCGTATATAAACAACATTGATTTTTATTAGAGTATATTTTTATATTAATATTCTTGTTTTATTTTATCTATTCGTTTTGTTGCCTTCAACACATATGAAATGGTGATTCAGACATAATAAAGAGGTTGGCTAGGAGTCAACATTCTTTTGGCCCTATTAATCGAGCCTTGGAGTTTGCAATTAGTAAATCAGCAAGGAACTCGTCGTTCGTCATCGCACATGTTGGCAATACTGCCTAGCATATAAAAATACAACAAAACTCGCGCATGTCTAACACGTTTTAGAAATCTTGTCAAAAGAACTCCTTCACTAGACTGGACGCTTTTTTTATTTAAAAAATCGGGTGCCTTCGGGAATTGAATCCAAAACTATTCAATCGAATCAAGCATCTTACCAAACAAGTCATTATTCTTATTTGTCATGTATTATTATGTATATTTAGTTATTAATGAAACTAAACTATGAATTTACGACTGATCTTTTGATTACACAAAAAAATATTATTGTTGATGTTATTGTCATAGAAAAACGGTTGATCTCACAACATTATTTGAAATTGTTAGCTTGTGTTTCAATAATTCTAAACTAACTCAGCTTATCGTGTAACACGTTCCTTGAAGGCCTACTCAGCAAAAAAAATTGTTCCATAGTGAAGTGGTTACAACTAATTATTTGTACAACTACTCGTATTGTATATCAAGACTGCACAAATTGGGTCATCAATATGGTCATTGTATTAATTTTCTTATAGCTTTGACTATTTTTAGCAGTAAAGTGACGAATTTGTTCTTGCCGGGATGAATTGGTTGAATTATTATGTAGATTGGATTTGTTTATTGTTCGACTTAAATTGTTTTTTATTTAATCTCGTATATAGACTGGCTTTGTTGTGTTGTTCGACTTAAACTGTTTTTGATTGAATTATATAGATTGGCTTTGTTATGTTGTTGGACATAAACTGTTCCTTTCCGTATTATATAACATTGTTTATGGTATATACTCAAATAAATGTTTAACTCTATACGTTGATGTTTTTTAATCTATGAAACTACAAGGTCATTTGACCGTTAAAATAAATGATTTTTTTCACATCGATTCGATTTTTAAAAATTAAAATAAAAGCAAGAAATTTTAATCAATTAATTTAAAACGTTTCCAGTATTTGAATTCAAGACGCCAAAGTGCATATTAAAACTTCAAAGCCATGACACATCATATGAAAAAAAAACTTTAAAACATTAAAGGTGCCAAAAACAGTGAGTGTTTTACTAGGTGCATATATCATAATATATGAAGTGGTTACAGTATCGAATTGTCATAAATTTTGACCGACGTGTCGAATGCATTGCAGTCTTTAGCCTTAGAGCGATGTCAAAAAACAGTATCTAATATGAATATTCAGTGTATATACGGGAATAATAATTGACAAAGCCCGAGTATGAAGGTTATAACGCCTTCAAAACGTCGATCATTATTTAAACCAATTGAACACGGCAACAGCTTTTAAGTACCTGAAAAAACAACCATGAAAATCTTCAATTAGTAAATATTTTATTTACATCTTTAAATTTTCAACGTGCTTCATTTAACTTATCTCCCCATAAAATTATTAATATAGTAACCTTTATGCTGCCCAAGTATACAAACGACATTTGAACATTTGATAAATCGCAAAAGTCTACAAATACAATACTGCCCTCATAAGCAAAAAAGTAGCTAATGGCAAAAGTTAAGTTTTGTGAAAACTGCACTTTTATGTTTTTCGTTGCTGCTTAAAAATGTCGTGATTCATAAACAAAAAAGCAGTAAAATGTGATTCATAAGCAAAAACGCAGCAAACGCATAGACTTTTGCTGTCTTTTAACTTATGAATCACATTTTATCGTTTTTTTGCTTAGAAAAACCTAGTATTTTGTAAAATTAAAAATGACATTGTGTCGATTTTTGTGTTGAAATAAATGGTTTTCTGTATTTTTTTTATGCATTATGGTTCAGAATTTGATATGGAATATTGCCTCATACTTAGTAAAATTTCTGTTTTAGTCCCGTTAGCTGACGCAACTGTTTTTGCTTATGACAGCAAAATAGACTAATTTGTATTATTCATTGACAACCCTGTTTTAGATAACTTTCAAACAACACCCCCCTTATTTTTTGTGTTGATTATAAACTATCTAATATTTAATCAATAAAAATACTTCTGTAGCTGTATTAATGCACATATACCATCACACCATTTTTATCTTGATGGGTAGAGAAGATAGATCGCCAGACTTCCCTCTCGCCACACAAGTCATCAGCCTCCTCTACATTAAAATAGCTCCTTCTATTTCCCTGAATTGTGATATAGCCTTTTTTTAACAACATTAATCAGTAACCACATTTTCCTTCGTTTTCTTATACCTCACCTTCTATTCATATTTGCAGTATATATTTATTTTCTTAATAATCTTTTATTCGTTCGTTTAACTTTCCCAAACCGTTTTTCAATGCTATTTTTATTAATCCTTATCACTTTTCAATTTAATTTTATCGGTGATATTTTATTAAATCATCGTTATCTTAATTTTAATCAGAGTTATCTTAATTTTCAGTTTCTATGTTAACACTTGCCTTACTGTGCTAAAAAAATCCGCCAACCACGGTGCTGGACGCTAAGCGTCCAGTAAAAAATGTATATTTTAAATTAAAATTATGCAAAATCTGCTAGGTTATTTTTTGTAATTAGCTATAAAAATAATTTTATTGTGTTAAAATATCGAAAAATCAAATAAAATATATTATAAGTCCTGGTCACTCGCTATCCATCACAGGGAGGCAAGTGTTAAAAAATACCAAATGATCTTTTTGAAATAAATTGTTATTTCACAGAAGAAATATTAGTACGTTAAAATATGAACAGAAAAAAAATATTGAAATTCATAGTCTTAATGAAAAACCTTATTCGCTTTTTTAACTTAAATAAATGTGTGTGTATCACGAAAACCTCGAAGATCATTTTTTTTTTAATAAATCAGAACATTTGTCTAATTAAATAATATGGTTGGTAGGAAGAGATTGCCGCCTGGCAAAAAGTCTACCAGATTGTAGTTGCAATAAAAGTGTTAAATAATAAAATAAATATTGTCACTTTGCCATTCGTGTCTAATTTTATTATACTCGTAATTATCTCGTTCCAAAGAACCTTCAAGGGTAGTGAAACCTTTTACCCATATTTATCTCACTTATATATAATGCGTATACTTATGTGTACAAAGTATACACCGATATACGAGTACAAGAATATTTTTGTGAGATTTATTGTAGCCACTTACATTGGGGTTGACCGTGAACAAACTGCTTTTAAGTTAAAACTAAAACGCTTTTGATAATACAAATTTACTTTGTATTTTGTTGAGCTTTCGATAAATTTAAATGTTTGCTTTCTTAAGTATTGAACAAACAAAATAAGGTTTACATTTTGTTCCAAAGAAAAACGTTAAGTTACTTATTAAAGTATTTTAAGGTTACTAGAAAAAAATTATACCGAAATCACATTTTAGTTTTTTATTAAACTACATCATACCAAAAATTTATTAAATTCCATCTAGTGAGATATTGTATTTTAAACACAACAATTAAAGTATGTTGACTTTTTTTACTCGTAATAATAAAAGGATAATTTATATAGCGCCTTTTATACAGTAGACTCTCATTAAGGACGCTAAAAACCATTATAGTATTTATAAACTTATTTATGAAGTGTACAAATGTAAAGGAATATGCCATATGATAATTAATTTAAACCAACCAGATAAGAAAGAGTAACGCAGATAAGTGCCAATTGCGGTTTGAAAGTTTGCCATGTTTTTTTTTTAATTAAAAATAAACTTAAAACTTTGGAAAAATAAAAAATCAAATAAAACTAAATATTTTCAAATATCACAAACCATTGAGAAAAGAAGAAGATAGAAAAGCGCATAAAAATAAGAGTTATAAAGAAACATCATAGGAGAGAGATGTAATCGTTTTAAATCGCTATTTGAAGTTTTTTTCTCAAAACTGATTTTTATTAACATATTGAATTCTTTAAGGTATTAGATTGATTTGTTTCTAAAAATACGTTACATAATGAAAACATATTCAAATGTTTTAAAAATCCTTTTTTATGTAATATTTTCCTTACTTTCTTGAATTTTCATCGAAAATAGATAATGAGTATAGCGCATTTTTATTAAAAATAAACCACCTTTTTATGAATTAATAAATACCTGTTTTTTCAATTAATAAATACCTGTTCTTTCACGTCAGTAAATAAATACACTTGGATGAGGTATTAAAACAGTGATGGAAGCAGCTTATACGGTACATTAAAGCCCCAAAAAATCCACGCCCTTCAAAACATTGGGTATTAATACGTCTTCAATAACTTCATTACATATTCTGTCATACATTGTCTCCCATAAATTCTTCTCAGCGCACAAATTTCTACATCATTTATTCGGCTTCTTTAAATATTATTTCACGTCCGCGTTTCACTTCTGTAAATCAAAGTTGGTACTAAAATGATGTTGTGAACTATCATCTTAATACCAGCCGGTCCGAGTACATATATATTTTAAATTCTTCTCAGCGCACAAATTTATATATCATTTGTTCGGCTGCTTTCAATATTTTTTCCCGTCCACGTTTCACTTCTGTAAATCTAAGTTGGTACTAAAATGCTGTTGTGAACTTAATACCAGCCGGTTCGTTCGTTCGTATATTTTAAAAAGAACCTCGTTTTGATGTGAATTTTGTCTTTTGTATACCATATATCAAAATGTTCTCGTACAAAATAAAATAATATAACGATGACATTTAACACTAAGTTGGTTTTATTTGCGTCTCAATGTCCACGCCATTGTTAGTTATGGAGTCCATAAAAAAATAAACATGGCAAATATGAATGGTCTCCTTGCCTCAGTAAACACTTGCAGCATCATCGTTTACCAAACAAAGCAGTGCTTTGACAATTTCAAACATTGTTTAGTTCAATACTTTTAACAAATATTATTTTTGTACAATAAGTGCTTGGTTAAACATATTTGAAAGATATGTTATAGAAATAGTTTTATTTTAACAAATACGAAATCTGACATTTTACGAGATATTTTTGTTGGTTTTATTAAAAGTCAAGTTCTGAAATAAATGTTTTTTTTAAATACGACAGAGTCTGAAAATCCTTTACCTCGAAAAAATTCGTTTTAACCGGTTTATTAATATTAGTTTTATCTATATACTGAACTTTTTATTACAAATGGTAATATCTCCACGCTTCTAAATAGACAATATGTTACTTTGTTTTATTATTTTTTCAAAACATCTTTAGCCCAATTACTTATCTCACTGAATAACAGTCGTTTCGAATTGAACTGCTTTAGTATACTTAAAATATCAACTACGGATGCAGCAACCAAGTGCGCTCATGTCCTATGTGAATAGTACTAACGAAATCCTATGGAGTGAGCATCACTTGACACTGACATTTATATAGGATATAAAGATTTGGAGCACTGTTCTCTCGGCCTACCCTTCAAGGGACAAAGTGTGATGATGTGTATGTAGGTCTTGATATAAAAATATTTTCAATTATTTCCTTTTTTCAATTCTTGGAAGATTTCCCTAGTCCAAATTCTTTTCACATAGGTTTATGGTTGCAGTTTACTTTGTGTTTACTTCTGAAAATTAAAGCTCGGTTAGGTTTACCTACTTAATAAGTCAAAGGTCAAAACGTCCACAGTGTATCAAGCTACAATGGTTTTCATGTAAAGATATTCTCTTTCTTGCCTCTTTTCAACAACACATCTTCTTAATTCTCACGAGATGAGCGAATACATCCAATCCTCAATTCATTCTCCCTTGTTCTTTCCTTATATCTCTTAGTTGCTCCTATTTACATTTCATCTCTTTCCTTATATCTCTTAGTTGCTCCTATTTACATTTCATCGTCTCTCGTGGGGCATCCTTCGTTGCTAACTCGCATTCTCTTATTTTCCTTTGCCCTTCCTTTGAGATATTCCAAGTCAAAGAGATCACCTACACTGCCGTTTGGGATAAGTTATTCGCTTTTCACTTTTTTCTCTCTAGCGGAAAATTCGGAAAATTTGACGTTTTTTTACTACTCCACTATGCGGTTTTTTTTTTGCTTAAATTAAAAAGATTTTTCGGAGAGAAGTTTTCTGTTTTTTTTTATTTGTCAAGGACATTTTTTTTGCTAAACAGAAAAAAACAACTTTTTTTATATCCGCATTATTTTTCATAAAAATAAATATATAACATTTCTACTTCAGGGAACTTGTTGGTAAGAGGTCATTCTTTCAACCTGAGTGTAGCGAGCTAGATTGTCATTGGAAACTAAATATTATTTTTTTAAGTTTTCCAGTCTAGTTTTTACTAAAACCACCCTTATACATTTCAGGTTAATCGGATGAGTTTGTCATGTGGAGATAGCCTACCAGGCTATTTTTTATGCAACAAAATATAAAAAATATTATATCATAATTCTAAAGAATTATAAAACAAAATATTTTAGATTAGAAAATAAGACATGTTAAGTATAGGAAGACCAAAATTTCTTGAAAAACTAAATTTTTCAGATTCTAAAAGAAAGAGAAAAGAATAAAAGCCTTCAAAAGGAAAAATTATACATGACGAGTTGTATGGAAGTAACAGAAGCGAAATATAAATATGAGAATATAATGAATTGAGAATCTTTTTCATCTTCTAACCCTTATGTGGACATGGCACGATGGTGATTAGTAGTCTATATAATATGTTTTACAGATCTTCACTTTACTTTATGTTGCCAATTACTTATCGTTCTACTATACGAGTATATACAGCACGATAGTTATGATGTGTCAAAAAGTACAGATTTAGAGGAGGTCCAAGATATGTATCGCAATCGAAAAGTCTGGTACTTTGTCCTCTCTACCTATCCTTGCAGTTTTATTTACGTTTTATTATAATTGATTTGTTCAGCTACTTAGAATTTTTTGGCAATGACTTATTTTTTCATTAAAAAAATAGTGCTTGATTTTTTATTAAAGAGTTAAAACACAAATTTTATCAATTATTTATATTTATTTATTTATTTACATAAAATGTATCCAATAATAAAAATTAAAAAGTCAGTTATGAATGGTTATCACATTTAGGACAGAATGTAAAAAAAAATAACAATTACAACAATAACAATTAGAAAAAAACTTTTATCAAGTCTTACAAAACAACATGTTATCAATACAATACGGAGGCGCCCACAGGCGAACAGCCCGCACTGCGCAAAAAAATAAAACAAACACAAAATACAACTCATTGAAAAACAAGTGGGAAACCACACAGAAATAGGATAATAATGTAAATTAAATTGATTAAACAAAATTAAAATTAAAATTCTAAGATATTCAATGTTCAAATTTTACATTGATACTTGTAATATAAAATGAGTTTCATAATCGTCGAATCAAATTAACAGTTTTTTTAAGTGTATAAGTTATAGAAAGGCAACAAATGTAATGTTTTATATATCGTATATAATATTACCTGATGGGCCTATTGTCATATGGCAATGTCTTCTTACCAACCAGAAAGATATGAAAAATAAAAATCAGTGTAAACCTGATTGGAATCCTTTTTTTAAACAATTTATTTAAACGGGGCTTGAACCAATAACTCTCGAAGCTGAAAAACAGGCGTGTTTAAAACAAAACGTATACACATAGAGCGGTTGGTATTTATACTCGTATAGTTTTACATTATTCACGGCCATATTTTGCTATTTCTAGGTTCTGCAAATGTTAGAAGTATGATAAAATTCTGAGCGTTCTCATCGAAAAACGCTCAGAATTTCTTGGTTTGACACGTATTTTACCTCCATCCTCGAGGTGTTGCGTCGAACAGGTGGAGAATAATGGCTCCAAAGTACCATAAAGGGCTGAAATATTACATATCTGTGTCATACGTTAAGCGGATAAAAATAAAATAAATAGTGTTGGGCGAAATTGAGTTATGAGATATAAGTTTGGCGCTCTTCCCTCTTTGCCTTCCCCAACAGAAAATTAGAATGATGGTAGTATATCTATATTGTATTAAATTTTCTCTGTTAATGGTAAAATTGTTAATTGTGATGTAGCAATATTTTCTCAGCGACCAGAATATGTGAAATTGACCTGAAAGGAAATCCAGGGAAATCTATCTTACAAAAAGAGGCTGGTTACCAACTGGTATTAAACTAGCAACCTCTAGGCTGGAACGCCTTATTTTTTCAACCAAGCCATGGAAGTTGTCTGTACGTTCACAATATTAAACTGAAATTGTCATGATTCTTTTAAGGTTACATACACAAGTGTAACCCATTCGTTCCCTACAGTGACAATGTTTCCGATGACAGGATCAAGTGTTCCGGGGCTTTGTCTCAGCTTAATCTCCTGGCCTGCACGCGTCCACACATTGGGACTAATTCAAATTACTAATTTCACCAACATTTGTCTCATTGTGTTCACGTAATTAACCGTGTTTGTGTAATGCGACGTAATTAATTATGCTAAATACAATTAATTAACATTTCGGTTAATGTTTTACAAAGAACAATGTTCGGCGTCCGTTTAAATGTGTTATGAAAATAGTTATATAATAAAAGATCGAATGTCACAAAAATGTTTGGTGAAATGAAAATGTACAGAATGTTTTGTCACTAAATGTTGCCAGAAAATATATACATTAAAATTTTACCAAGTCTTCTATCTTTCAGGTTATCCGCACTGACGATCCTTCGTCTTATGTCTTGGTAGATGTCTTAATTATCTTACTCTGATATATGTTAAGAACATTCCCCATGTTCATATTTTCAAGACAAGTATGATAGTCATACGAGTTAATACGAGTATTATTATATAAGTCCACTTCTAAATATTCTATATTGGATCAAGTATCGCGAACAGATCGGATGCCAATTCTTGCAATTGGTGCTGAAGATCCAAATGATCATCAGCACTAACTACAGGAATTGGCAGAGGCTAGTAAAGAAGTTGGTTTAAAAATGAATATATCAAAAACCAAATATATGATAAACAGCTTTGCTATATAAATTATATATGGAAAGCCGCTGGAACTTGTCCAGGAATATATATATATATATATATATATATATATATATATATATATATATATATATATATATATATATATATATATATATATATATATATATATATATATATATATATATATATATATATATATATATATATATATATATATATATATATATATATATATATATATATATATATATATATATATATATATATATATATATATATATATATATATATATATATATATATATATATATATATATATATATATATATATATATATATATATATATATATATATATATATATATATATATATATATATATATATATATATATATATATATATATATATATATATATATATATATATTTAGGTCAACTTATTTCCTTTGTAGGTGGCACATCGAAGGAAATAACACGAAGGACAAAACAAGCATGGAGCTCATTTAGACGTTTGAAAGGTCTACAGCCAGTGTATTTTCCCAGTACTTACTTATGGCTGTGAAACATGGACTCTCACAGCAAAGAACACACAAAAGCTCCAGACTGCACAAAGGAGCATGGAGAGATGCATGTTGGGATATACTAAAAGAGACCGTAAACCAAACAAATGTAGAAGACGTAATAAATACGAATGGGTAGGACACGTAGCCAGAATGTCAGATTCCCGATGGACGTCCGAAATAATCGAATTACCATTCGATGTATTATAGTTTCATAAATCAAGAGGCATATAGAGGCCCAAAAGAAGACCGAAGGTATGCTGGATAGATTAAATCAGAAAGCATGGAAGCATCACATGGCACCAACGAGCAAAAAACCGAACAATTTGGAGTAATTTTAGTGAGACCTTCATCCAGCCGTGGATCGAATGTGGTTGACAATGATATATTTTATTATACTCGTATTTATCCAATCATATTATTTGTTTTATATCAAAATAATAAATGAAATATTCAATTATTCCAGCAATAATAATTTAATAACGTGTTTAGAGAAAAAAAACATTTCTTTTATCTTCGACTGAAATGGTGAGAAAATTTCCGACATCCCTTCTCAAAATCCTTTCATGGAAAACTCAGACATGAAAGGGAAATATGAATCCTGTCAATGGGGATCAGATCCACGATCAAATCTAAGTGATAGAATGACATCTGAGAGAGGGAATGTCGAAGAGACCCCTGGGGACCAAAGTCAGATTCAATGAAAGATTTCGGGGTTTTGAAATCTTTCATTGGAAAATTGAAGTTTAAAATATTATTTTTTATAGTTAAGGCATTTGCCATTCACATTGTGGAGGTTTAAAGACATTGTAATTTGTTTTTATCAAACACTGTTTATTACACTTTCTGTAACAGTATACTCCTACCTGTTTCAAGGCTTGTGCTCATCTGATGATGAGGTGAAAGCCTTGAAACTGGTAGGGTTATACCGTTACAAAAAGTGTTTGATAAAATAAATTACAATGAAATATAATTTTTTTTTCTGATTTTTTTTTTCTCTTATTTTCACGGGATTTAAATGAATCGAGATAATACGAATAATTTATTAACAATCATGTTGGATAATTTTACCCTCCTGTTAATTTGATTTCTAAAAAGAAAGACAGTCATTAGTTGAAAGAAGTGTGAATTTATTAGATACCTGCGTGACCTAGTTGATACGGCACATGTATTCCGACCCGGAGATAGGGTGTTCGATTTCAGTTGAAGCCCGATTTAAAAAAAAAAAGGTGTCAATCAAATTTAGGTCTCTTTAGCATATTTATTGTAGGTTGAATAAGATTGTCAGATGACAATTAACTAACAATGTGTTACTATAATATAACAATAGATAGCGGTAGCAGCGAACTCGGTCTTCGGCTGAAAATTTCTACCTTACGAACAATTCTAAGCTGCTTCCCGGCTGTTATAAACTGCCACAAAGGTTGTGATGCACCCTTAAGTTGTGATGCACCACAGTTGCAGTACACAAACCTTGCATTGGTGGGGTTTCATAGATTTCCCACTGTGCTTACGTGAAATACATTTGATTGTTAGTTACATCGTGGAAAACAGTCCAATACGTTCACTCCAACTAGGACAGAAGGAGATTTACTATAGTTTAACAAAGGCTGTGTCACGAAAAAAAATATCCAAACGTGAGAGATACAGGTATGTTATATATGTTTAAAATAAAAATTATGTAAGACTATAACTCGACCTAATATTGTATTGTATTATACTTTCAATGTAAACAGTTCAATCTAGAGTACTTATTGCCGTGGACAAATATCTTTCAGCCAATCAGATTTTTTTACTTTTGCCTTAAGGGAAAACTACGCTACAATCCTTTTATAAACAAGGTTCTAGCGGATATTGAACCTGCAACCCCCAGTTTTGAGAATAGGCATCTCACCAACTAGTATACGGTACGTTCATGTTATATTCAGTGTATTTTACACCACCTCCTAAAGTCATTGAAGGAAAGTAAATACGTACATAAATATATTCACATTTCGGTGTATTTTACACCACCTCCTAAACTCATTGTAGGAAAGTAAATACGTACATAAATATGTTCATATTTCTGTGTATTTTACACCACCTCCTAAACTCATTGTAGGAAAGTAAATACGTACATAAATATGTTCACATTTCGGTGTATTTTACACCACCTCATAAAATTCATTGAACAAAAGTAAATACGTACATAAATATATTCACATTTCGGTGTATTTTACACCACCTCATAAAAACTCATTGAAGGAAAGTAAATACGTACATAAATATATTCACATTTCGGTGTATTTTACACCACCTCCTAAACTCATTGAAGGAAAGTAAATACGTACATAAATATATTCACATTTCGGTGTATTTTACACCACCTTCTAAACTCATTGAAGGAAAGTAAATACGTACTTAAATATATATGATACATAGCATAACACCACGTATATTTAGGAGGAGGCGCAGGGAACAGATCTCCATACTTTTTTTTATTTTATACACACAGCTATCGTTTCGTTAACATCCATTTATCTTCATATATATTCTCATGCCTTTCTCTCAGTTAAAAATTTTCCAATATTAATAAGTAGATAATATTCATACATAAAATTTCATTTTTTCGTTAAGTGCAAAAGCTGGTCTTGAGTAAGAAAATAAATGATATGGGGTGGAATCTGCCACCCTCACTACATTACATAGGGGAAATATTTTGTTATAAAGGTTCAAAAGCTATTTGAAAGAAATGTTCGTAATGCTCATAATCTGTTAAATTTCAATTCTCACTTTTTTATTTTTTTTAATAAGTGTTCATTGTAATTTTATTCAATTTTTCTCCCTAAAATATATTTGAGAATTACCGCGTAAATTAAGATTAATTAAAAGATATAAATACAAATCTCCCTTAATAAATGTATTACTCTTCGATATAAAGGTATTTTAATCCGCCCGGTTGCCGAAAAACCTTCGTTAAATCCTCATTCGCAAAATTTTAAAGCTTTTAAGTATTATATTTGTCTTGTAAATGGATTCTGATGGATGAAAATATATTTCAAAACCCTTTTACATTAATTTATCCTCATCCCTTGAAGGGATAAATTGGAATAAGACAATTTATGAATTATTATTGTACGGCCAGATACCCTTTTAAAATATTTACACAAAAACAATGGACTCGACTGTATCGTTATATACAATTAAGTTGAAATACTAAATCATACCTTTTCTAGCCTTTAAAGCATGGGTGGCCAACCTTTTCAGCAGCCGGGCCAGATTTTAGAAATGAGATTTCCTACCGGGCCATACAACAAAATTTCTTTTATTATTCAAAGGAAACAAGAAATATATTGTTTTTTTTTTTAAGAAGATATAACAAAAATGAGAATCAAACATATTTATTAGATTAGAATTAGGCAATACAAAAAGTAATAATAAAAAATAAACAAGATATAATAAATTTTAGTGAGACGTCTGATTTTGTTTATCAGAACTAAGTGCATCAATGTTGATAACGATTGATATTGTTGCTACAAGCAAACAATTTTCCAAATGCTCATCAGTGATTCGTGTTCTCATTTGAGATTTAATATGGTTCATTCGACTAAAAAGCTGTTCACACGTATAAGTGTTTCCAAATAGCAAAATCATCGATAGAGCATGTTTGTAAAATGCAGGATACTTCTCCTTGTCCAAATATGTTTTGTAAAACCAACCTGATTGAATTTCTCCTTTAACTGTACATCACAACACATTTCACAATGTTCCATTTGTAAAATTCCTGGCAATAAATTCACGTCTACGGAGAATGGCGTTGCAATGCAGCAAAAAGCACACGATGCTTTTTAAAATCTTGAAATCGGTTTTCAAATTCTAGGTTCAAGTCGGATATCAACGAAGCGTATTTATCCGCCGCCATTTGTGTGATGTCTGGCTGCAATAACAATATAGGAAAGTGAGTGAAGATTTTTGTCCTTAACTATTGTTCCCAAAGCCCAAGTTTCATTTGGAATGCGGAAATAAGATCATACATGTTATTAATTAGTTGCTCTTTCCCTTGTAGAAGAGTATTAACAACATTTAGGTGGCAAACTATATCGACCAGAAATGCAAAGTCGCTAATTCACTCCTTGTCTTCAAATTCTGGGATACTTTTTGACTTGCTTGCGAAGAATGATTGTATTTCTTGCTTCAAATCAAACACTCTTTTCAACATTTTGGCACGGGTCAGCCATCTTACTTCTCCATAAAATGTAACGTCATTATACTCTGAATCCAAAGACTTGAGAAACTCTTGGAACTGACGGTGATTCAACCCCTTCGACTTAATAAAGTTCACTGTTTTGATGACCACCTTCATGAGATGATCCATTTTAAGGGACTTGGAACATAAATTCTCCTGATGAATAATGCAATGAAAATTTAGCATCGAAGTATTACCAACTTTGCAGGCCTCATTTTCAATAAATTTTACTAAACCTTCGTGTTTTCCAACTATTTCTGGAGCACCATCTGTTGTTAAGCCCGATAGGTTGTTGAGTTGTAACGATAAGCGATTCAATGTCGATGTAACAGCTCCTAACAAATCTCGTGAGCAAGTAGTGTCCTTAAGTGGATACAGTGCCGATAATTCTTCTATTTTGTTAAAATGGACATCAACGCCCCTGATAAAAATCGCCACTTGGGCGGTATCAGTTAGGTCTGTGCTTTCATTCAATGCTAGAGCAAAAAATATGAACTTGGATGCTCGATTTTTCAAATTATCTTCAATATGTTTTCCAATGTCGTCCACACGCCTAGTATTTTTGAGAAATCCGTTTTCTTTTCTGGGCACAGAATTTCAACGACACTCTCCAAACATTCCGTAACCATTTCACCATCTGAATATGGCTTCGATTTTTTTGCTAGTATCATGGCTAAAGCATAACAAGCTTTCACATAGCATGTTGACTCTTGAGCCGCTCTAGTAAATATCCGACGTTGTGCAGAAAGTTTTCTTTTTAATTCATTTACTTGGTCTTGTCGAAATTGCCCTTCGTACTTATCAAACTTATTTGCATGTTTAGCCTCGTAATGCCGTTTAATGTTAAACTCTTTCAAGACAGAAACAGAATTATTGCATATCAAGCATATTGGCTTTGTTTGAAATTCCACGAAAAAATAGTTTATAGTCCATCTGTCTTGAAAACTTCTCAGTTCTTCTGTGACTCTTCTCTTCTTTAGTCCAACGTCTTTACTACTTGACGCCATTGTGGGTCTTCGTTTTTAACTAAAAAAATAAATAAAATGACATCAGTATTACATAATTTTCTGACAAAAGGATGAGATGCTTGTGGTGCATTGTAAAAAATCTGTATTGCCATTAAGGATCTGATTCGAGCTAATTCATTAGTAAAATAAAAACAAAGTATGTAAAGTAAGTAAAATACTAAAGAAAGGCCTTTTATTTTTTTGTACTAATAAACGAAAAAGTAGGTACTCAGACAAAAGCCAGTGAACAGCACGGTTGGTAATTTGGTTAGATACCCATAATTATAATAAACACAAAACAAAAAAAAGAACTCGACAAAATCAAAGCCAAATATCATAGATTAATTCAAAAAAATAAAAGCTGGGTTTGCTTACCTTCACTGCACTTAAAAAAGTAGACAGGACTCGGTATAGTATTAGACAGGATACTCGATTATAGCAACTTGTATTCCTATCAATGTGTATTTGAAAGTCGATCGCAAAATCTCACGAGACACATGGCGATAACGCACACAATGGAAGCGACCACACGTCCGACGGCGTTGCGAGCTTGCCACAGACTGGCGGTCGCACGACGCATCCCACCCCGCATTCACGCTCACGGCTATCCACGCAAGATCGGCGTGCGCGCTTTTTAAAATCAGCTTAACGTTGTGATTGTTTGTTAACACGAATATACCATAGAAGAAATTGTCACGATAGTTGAATCAATGTACTGAGATACTTCCATATATGGGATATGATACGAACTACGCACGATAGAATGTTCTTTTGGTGGTTTTATGTACACTAAAAGAAAAAAATGTGTGCATATGCTCCGCGGGCCACAAGTAGACGCTCAGCGGGCCGCACGTGGCCCGCGGGCCGCGGGTTGGCCACCCTTGCTTTAAAGCTTTGAAAGATATCATTTTAATGAACCTATCTGTACAATAGAAATTTTTTAGTATATATTTTTAATACAAAATAAAGCCAAGATGTAAAAACATAGTGAGCTTATTTTTATTTTATTTACCAATATTTACTTATAAAATCCATATGAATATACGAATTGCATGCACCTACCGAAACAACTCAAAATGAAGTTTGTCTGCCTTATTTTTCCATACATACTAGTATCATTTTTTTCCTATTTTAAAATAACGACTATAAACAGTATAATAAATTATAAATCATTGAATTAGGACTTAAGAACAAAAAAAAGTTCGATAAACTGCACATAAGCCAAAGTTTTTCTACCAATTTTTTTTTGTTGTTCTTTAAAAAAGATAATTTATTCGATTTAATCTACTTGTTTTCAAAATTGATTGTGTAACAATACTAACTTGAAATCAATTTCTGACATAACATATTATATGACATTTAAGAAGGCAATCGTTACTGAAATTAGTGAAGTGTATGGCAATAATATGGTTAAATTTCAATATTATTTTTTATTTAAAAAGTTAAATTTTGTGAATTACTTACTCATTAAATATATAAACTCAAGTAAGAGTCAAAACAACCTGTGAGTTTTCAGCTCTAAAATCTGAACATTTAAAGGATGGAATATCATAAATGAAACGAGTTTGTGGAAGAATTTTTTATCAAAGAATGAAAATCATGTTATTGAATTAATATTGTTTCTTTTAAAATATCGAAGTGTTTCATAATTTTATTGCATGAGAGATACAAACAGAAAGCTCTGAGAGTGAAACTGAGAAAACGAAAGTGACGATGATCGAAAAATGAAAGGAAAATAAATATATATGGGTGAGTAATGAAAAATTAGAGCAAGCTGAAGAATTTTGTTTTGGAGTAATATATTCTCTGACGATGGAAGATTTAAGACGGATATCAAATGATGTATAGCGATAGGAAACAAAGTCAATGGATCACTTAAAAAATATATACTCGAATGTAATAATCCAAAATAATATTTTGGTGCTTACTTTGTTGTTTGGGGATAAAACGTGGACGTTTAAAAACTGAGGGGAGTCGAATAAATGCTTAAGAAATGCGTGCATTGATACATGGAATGGCAATGTATGACAAAATATGGAATAAAGTGATGAAGAATAATTTTGAAATTAAGATTGACGTGTTAAGTAAGAGAAAGAAAAGCACGCTGAGATAGTTTGGGCATGTAGAACGAATGAAGAAACACATATTTTTAGCAAATTTTAGTGTGAGAGATAGACTAAGAAAAATATGGTTGGACAAAGTGAAGAATATTCTGAAAGAAAAAAATGTAGAAAGTCTATGATTTTATGACAATTGTCTGAGAAGGTGCATGGATGTAGAAGAAGTTAAGAATGTGTAACAAGATAGGAAAGTCTGGCGCTCTGTTTCCTTTACCCGACAGGGAAGTGACGTGATCATATGTATGCGTGTGTATATTTTTAATTAAAAAAAACATCAATTACTTTCGCCTCAACCTTATTACTTTTTTAACGCCGTTTTTGTGCACATTTAATTAAAAAATACATATATTTGGTTTCTGATTACATTCTTAAGATGTAATTTCTAATCCTAAAATATTTTATCTAACAAAATGTAAAACAGAGATAATTATAAAAAAGAAAAACAAACTATTAAAGTATCAATTACTCTTAGATTCACAAATATATTTTTTGCCTGGGACACAAAAAAGCTCGTAAGAGAATTTTTATTTAATATCCGTTCATATTATTTTTAATGTTTTTTTCCCAGAAGATAGTCAAAAAAATTGAGATGGGATAAAATTAAACAAGAAAATACTTCAAACAATACATTTCTCGAGAGATGAATCCAATTATTTTTTTATTTTTCATTCAAATTATAACTGAAATAAATGCTTTTTTATTTTTCCAGGACTTAGTCTAAAACTAAGTAAACAAACAGATTTTTATAACTTTTAATGGCTTTTTTAAATCATTTTTCGCATAAATATTATTATACTCATATTTGTAAAAAAAAAAAACCACCACGTGTATCATTTTAACCATGTACACAAAATAATTAAATTAATAAAAATCATTTCCATCATGTCTTTAATTGACAAAACGGTTCGTAAAACGAGCCTTCAGGTTTAAAACTCCTAAAAAGACACGTATCTGACTTTCAACATTGGTAATTTTTATTTATTTATTTATTATTACACATGACAAGAAATATACACAATTTGAGAAAAACAACAGATAATTTGATTTGGACATAAAATTTTAATGGATCTGGGTTTGTTGCCTTTCATTTGTCGTATCCCCAGTAAACTAGGCTTTTGCCTGTATCTCACTGAGGATATTTAGCATGAGAAAAATAAATCGATACTTCTTTCCGATTTTTGATTACACAAAAACAAAACCCCGTTGCACGCTTTCATCAACCTAACAATGACACTCAACTACAACTGGAAACATCTTACGAAATTCAACTCCTCACACATCATCACTCCAATGCTGTTGCACCTTAATAAGTGTTGTAATGCTGTTGCACCTTAATAAGTGATAATAAACTCATTGACAAAATTCTCAACAAGACTGAGTTTTTGAGCACCTCCGTGGTTTAGATGCCTGACTTCCACAGGAGGATTTCGGGTTTGATTCCCGATATTATATTGTAATATATGTTAAACAAAAAGAAATTTTAAAAATCGTCTAGTCATACCACTCGCACGTGCTAGATGAGTATAACTTTTGTTACATCACTATTACAATCACTATTACAGCGATTCTCCGAATTCGCAGTAAATAAGGCTTAAAACAGTGTAATCTTCCTACTAAACTCTTCATTGTGTCAGCAATTTTTTAACATTTAGTGGCAACTTGACGAAGGAATAACTTTTATTTTGTTTTGGGATTCCAAGTCAGAAAAGGAACACGCAATCTTCGGATGAAAATCAAATTTACTAAGTTGGGTCACCTAGTGATTGCAGTGTTAATGTTAAGATTTTTTACCATTACTTATTTCGTGGTAGGTGCTGACTTAAGAGAGAGTAGGAAAAGGAAGCTGGAAAAAATTAACCAAAGTAAAGGTAAAAGGTATGAAAAACAGAAGAGGATGGATGACTAGATTTATGGACGTAGATAAAAGCCGTGTGCATGAAAAGAAAGTCGTGAAGATTTGTCATATATGTATATCACAAAAGGAACAATGCACGATGGTAAGTATGTATTTTTTTAATTCGGTTTTTGTAATAAAATTTCAAATGGTCAAATATGTAACAAAAAAATTCACAATACATGTGTATTGTATTATTTATTATTTAAAAATTATATAAATAATGCGATTTTTTTTCTTACGTAATCCCATATTGAAGATAACAAGGTAATTCGTTTTATCTAGTCATGTTAACATTTTCTTTAGACAATTATTTGATGTCGGCCTTTGTTTTATCCTACTTAAATTTTTGCTCTTGTTTTACGAAATAAGACGAAAAAACTTTCAGCACGGGTGAATTTTGAAAAATTAAATAGATTCTAGGAAAAAAATATGGATAAAATTGAAAGCTGGACTACTGTACGAAAATGAACGGAAAACCACTTTAAAATGATTCTATTCTTATTTATTAATATGTTTCTCTGGAAGATAAATAGCATTTCGCCATTGAGTAATTATATTAAAAATACAATTTATAAATCGTCGTTAAAAGAGAAGATTATTCTCAAGGCTGTTCTAGCTCGGAACTCAAATCCATTTTGATAACAGATTAAAAATTTCACAGAATAAACATATTTATGTTGAATGGCATAAAATAAAGGAAAACACCTAAAAATATGTTAAGCATAAATATTTGTCAAAAATTATCAAAATATTCCAAGGGTTGAATGGAACTACGGTCAGTTGCTAGTAATGAGCTTAAGGCCCAATCGATGGGGGTGAAGGAAACACTGCCTGCTGGATACACTTCAATATGTCCGCAACGCAAATTTTGATATGTCAATGAGTACAAAATAAATTAATAATTCACTATCAAATATTTTATATATAATTTATTGCCTTTCACTGTTTTATATCGAACTGAAATATGTATTTGAAGAGTGGCATATCAGAAAACATATAATTATTGGAAACATATGATTGTGGAAAAAACTTTCAAGATTTATCAGATGTGAATCATCGTGCACATCTGATAAATCGACGACCTCCGCGGCTTAGTTAGTAAGACTTCCCGATCGATTCCTGTTCGAACTCAATTTTTATTAATAAAGATTCCAGTCTGATTTTCACTTAAGGCCACTTTGACATCTTTGTTGTTGGTTTTATTTATTAAGGCTCTAGAATTTCCAGCAATGAAGCGCGCAAGACTGAGGTGAAAAAAAGAGCTAGAATGGAAAAAAAAAGCAATGTTTAAGCTGGAAAATATGTGGAAGAGCTTTCACTATCACGACGAAAATGCGTCTTGACAAGTCTCTCGTTTTCCCAATACTCATGTATGGTGCGTAGACTTGGATGCAAGCAAGCGAGAGATGTAGAATAGAAGCATTTAAAATGTGGTGCTGGAGAAGGATGTTAGAAATTCCATGGACAGCAAGGTGAACAAATGCCTCCATTTTCCAAGAACTGACAATCACCAACAGATTGCCGATAATATGCCTTCGACGAGCCCTTCGATTCTTTGAGCACATTGCTCGCGGTCAAGGAGACAGTTTGATGAGGTTTGAGGTTACTGGAGGCGTAGAAAGACGATACGCTAAAGAAAAAGTGCAAATGTGTTGGACTTAACAAATAAGAGACGCAACTGGACTATCCTTAACAACTGCCTTTCGAGCCGTCGAGTGCTGGATTCACGATGCTCAGTCATGAGGTACGCGAAAGGATGATGATGAAGGGTACCATACAAAAAATTCTAATTGGAGGACCTGGAAATTTACGCACAGGAATCGAAAGAAACAAGGATGAGTGGTGAATGGATTATCTGTATCTGCGAGGATGAACAGTTTATGCGACACTTGCTATAATACTCGAGAATCCAGTGTTTGCGTGGAAAAGGACTTGATTTGTGGAACGGACCAATGTTATTCAAATGGTATAATTCTTGGTGGAAATAATTTAGTGCCTTTAACACGATAAGAACTGAATAACTACAATAAATCTTATATTTTAAGTAGAGCTTCAAAACTGTATTCGGTACATTAAAATATATAAAATAATGAAAACTAGAAAATAGCAAATCAAAATATGAATCGTCCAGTGATTACGTTTGTTTTATAACCACATTACATAATTTTAAATTGAGATTGTATGCTGAAACGTTAAGCACATATACAACTAATGGTAAAAACCCTCCATGTTGTGGATAAAGAGAATCACTTTAAAGTAGGCAAGACCTGTGATGAAGTTGTGGCATTTCTTAATCACAAATTTCATAGTACTTGTTCTAAATATGTTACTTAAACACTCAGTTGAAATATTGACAGCTGCATTCACATTCGTTAACAAACTTAACCCCAAGCTATCACATACACAGTTCATATGAGCATATCAATTTAATAATCTATGAGCGTTTCCTATATGGTATTTTTTTTAAATAAATAAAAAATATGGAAAATTAATTAAACTTTATGATATAATTTTAATATTTTAAAATTCAGAAGTCTCACTTTTCTAAGTGCACAACTTTCTTGGTGCAATTTTATTTTTCTTCGTTTAAAACACTCTCGTCTTTTTATCCGCTTTCTTTTTACTTTTACCGACAATCTTTTATGTTTCGAGTTTCTCGAGAATTCTCAAGATTTTATTATTTTACAGAACGGCAAAAAATATCCACCCTTTTCTTGCAGCGCGTAATACTTTCACATTCTTTCTTATTGCTTTTATCTTGAAGTTCTTTTTATGGAGGAATAAAAGTCGACACCATCTTAATTAACCACATCTCAAAGGGAATTTGATTGAGAATAATCTCGGTTCTTTCAGCTTGACTTAGTTGCTGGTCACTAATTCTACTCCGCACTGCGCTTTTCCCCTCGAACGATACAGGCATTTTTTTCGCCAAATATTAAAGGATATATGGATATATCCATGACTTTGATAACATCTATTTTTTTAAAGAGTACTCGTAAAATCATATTTATTTTGATTGCCTCATTTTCTTTGCATTGATACAAGAATAATTAAAAAAAATTATATTTTTTTTATTTCATTTATTTATTTATTTTATACATGACAAGAAATATACATAATTAGCGAAAAACACAACAGGTTATTTAATTCGGACACAAATTTTCATGTATCTGGGTTTGTTGCCTTTCATTTGTCGTGTTCCCAGTAAACTAGGTTTTTGCCTGTATCTCACTGAGGACATATAACATAAAAGAACAAATCGATACTTCTTTCCGATTTTGGATTATATAAAATCCCGTTGCACATTATCATCAACCTGACAAACAGTGACACTCAATTACATATGTATGCATCACGCGAATCAAACCCCTCACACTTCATCCCTCCAGACAGACCAAAACATTCATCCCACAATACACCGCACATAATCATAAAACAAAAAAAAATACATGTATATATATACCATATATATAAATATAAAACACCACACTCAAGAGCTCACACAAACCTCTTACACAAGTCATTCCTCTAGCAAGCAAATTATCTAAGTTATTGGTCAAAATTATCAAAATATTCCATGCCCTCTTCCGATTTTAACTTAAAATCCAAATGACTGAATAAGAAAAAATACGGTCAGTTGTTGGAAGGGATGAGTTTAAGGTTCAATCAATGGGGCTGAAGAAATCGTTGGCATGCTCTTGTATGCATCCGTATCGTAATTTTAGATATGCCGATGTAGACATAACAAATTATTTATGACGTATCTTATGTTTGAACTATTTCTTTGTTATTTGTTGGTTCTCTATATTTTCTCTCAAAATGACATATTTTAAAACTGGAAGATCAGAAAACATATCATTATTTGATAAAAATCTACTGTTTAATTCAACATTGTTTCTAAATATTTTTTTGCGCTTTTGATAGAGGGTTGTATTGGTTTGAAAAAAATATGAATATAATATTCATATTTTTTTAAATCTATTAAAAATCTCTGTATAAATCATCAAATTCTAAAATAACAGTTGAATATAAATTACATTTTTTTTTCATTTCATTTGTCAAATGACTTTTTTGATAATTAAAAAAAAAATCTGAAAGAATGTAATGTAACATTGACATGTAAGCAGTATTATACAATATAGAACATTTTATAGAACGAACCCAACACAACGAAGAAAATATATACAATTAAATAAAGATATCAAAAAAATACAATCAAATCATATTCGAAAACTGAAATGCTGAAAATCAAAATGCTTCAAAAATATTACCTGTTGAGTTTGGCCTACATTTGAGTAAATACAGTATTCAGAACATAAACAAATACATAACAAATAAGTTAAGGCTTCATCACACGACTGCTTTCGTGCCAAATTATTCCATTGAGGTGTAAATTATGTTTTATACAAACAAAATTGGGAGAATGGAATAAATTAATTGATCACGTTCACGTGTACAAATGTTCTATTTACAATTTGGTTTGGTACAATATTATGTGCGTACTGAAAGACCAAAAATTAAGCTTCTAAAATTTATAAAGAACATAAACACATACATAACATACTATACGCCATTTCTTTGTGAGAATAGGAGGAAAGGGCAACGTGCCATACTTTTATATTTCGACAAATCCTTAGCCTCTTCTACATCTATACACCTTCTTCTATGGTTTCTCTGACTTTCTAAATACAGGTCTTTCAGAATATTTTTCACTTGATCCAATAATTTTTCCTTGGTCTTTCTATCACACACCTTTCCCTCACATTTGCTCTGCGTATTTGTTTTGTTAATCTTTTCATTAATTCGTTATATATGCCCAAACCATCTCAGCGTGCTCTTCTTCGCCGTATTCACATATCAATAAAGTTCATATTCATCTCTAAAAACTTAATTCCGTAATCCGTCATACATTGTCATTCTACGCGTTTTTCTCAATGCACGCATTTCTACAGCATTTATCCAAATAACTCCTATCAGTCGTTTTCCACGTTGACGATTTACTCCCACACATCAAAGAGAGAACCAAACATGTTATTATGGACTATTGTCTTAGTAGATTTTGATACTGTTCAGTTTGAGTATATACTCGTATGTCTTAGTACCACATTGGCTTTGTTTCATATCGCTACGGGCTGTTCTGTATCCCTCTTTTTGCTCTTCCATCTTCTTAGAAAATACTACCGATAAAACGCAATTTGTCGATTTGCTACGATCTTTTCTTATTCCCCCATATGAAAATTCGTGTGAATACCAAAGATTGGAGTATTTCCGAAAAGTGTCAAATAACTAAATATTACTCTTAAGGTATTTAACTATTATGTATCTTATCTTAAGGTATTTAACTATTATGTATCTTATCTCAAGGTATTTAACTATTATGTATCTTATCTCAAGGTATTATATTTAACTATTATGTATCTTATCTCAAGGTATTTAACTATTATGTATCTTATCTCAAGATATATAACTCTTATGTATTATCTCAAGGTATTTAACTTTTACGTATCTTATTACTCATAAGGTATTTAACTATTATGTATTAACTATTATGTATTATCTATTATATATTATCTCAAGGTATTTAACTATTACGTATCTTATTAATCTTAAGGTATGTAACTATTATGTATCTTATCTCAAGGTATTTAACTATTATGTATCTTATCTCAAAAGTCAACGAGGCACTAAACTCAAACAGGAAATATCAGAATCTACCAAAATGAAAGTCCACAACAGTATTTTAGTACCAACTTTGATGTTCGTGAGTAAAACATGAACGTAGGTCCAAACTGCCGAGATTTAAATAAATGCTGTAAGAATGCGAGCACTATGAAGAATACATGAGATAACAATGTATGTCAGAAAACGGAATATATTCGTTAGGGGTGAATGTAGCCTTAAGGCTGATATGCTGAATAAGATGAAGAAGACTACTCGTAATTGGTTTGAACACGTGAAATGAATAGATAACGAAAGACTAACAAAACAAATATACTGTTCAAAGACCAAAGAAAATGTTATTGAATCAAGTGTATGACATTTTGAAATAGGAATCAGACCTGTATAAAAAGGTGCGTATCACAAAATAAAAGTATAGCACTTCTTGCTATCTGCCTACCATGACAGGTAGATAGCGTGATGGTGTGTATATTTGTATCCCAAAAAATGTCAATTTTATCCCATAATTCTGCATTAGCTCACTCCAGAAGATATGAGTGGGTCAGAACCAGATTTGACTATCCCACAAAAAATATAAAATTAGAGTTAGGCACATATGCTACATCTTTATACCAATTTCTATCAGAACCAAACACGATTATGAGTTTATAGTTCACCATAAGTGCAGACATCTACCGTTACATTTTGGAAACAACAGAAAACAAACCATTTTTTAATAGATCTGCAACTTTGAAGTCAATTATCTCAAAACAAGATAAATGTGGGATAGTCATGTCTGGTTCTGACCCACTCATACATAAAAGTACAACGGTATCTTCGTCTTATCTAACTCAACTAAATGGTAAAAATTCTGAGACCGACGTGATCTCAGTGGAATACGTGTCTCAGACGACAAATTCCTTACCCAAAGATTTTGGGGATTTGAGCACCATATAACACTTTTACCTTAAAATGTCCAATAAAAAATCAATTCAAATTCAAAGTCAGAACACGTGTTTGTATCTTGGTTTTATTGCATGGAAAGTCAATACACGTGTTTGTATCTAGGTTTTATTGTATAGAAAGTCAGAACACGTGTTTGTATCTAGGTGTTATTGTATGAAAATAATAAACTATTCCAGAATCAAACTAATATTTAGACACATGTTATGATTTGATTCAAATTAAAATCAAGAGTTTTTTTTAATAGGCAATCCACCCAAACTAGTATGATTTGTGCCATCAAATCAAACACGCTATACAATTATGTGATTCAATATAAAAAAACTAATTTAAAAAAATATCAATTTTAAACTATTTCAAATTTTAACTGATTAAGTTTCAAAATTTAAAAGTTATTAGGTACTGAAAACAATTGTTACTTGGATAGATTTATATTTATGTTGTACTTACGTTTTCAAACTACAATCGTCTCTCAAAGTTTGATTTGATACGTTGATGATGACTCATTGCTTTCGAAAACCTAAAACAAAAAAAAAAGTTTTTAATTATAGGAAAATATCAAATATTTCCCATTTTTAAAGAAATAGTAGGGATTTAGTTATTAAAGCGATTTTTTTTAAACTTTTACACATTCATTTTTAATTTATACAAGATAACACACGTTTAAAAATACTTCCTCTTAATATATTCTATATGAATATGAATTTATTCCCCGTGGATGCTTGAAACCACAGACAGTACAAACGCAATATATACTGTTTTTCCTATTTATGCACCCCCATGAAAGAGTTTAATTTATAGAATAAGGCACAGTGAGAGGTTATTGCAATTCACAAATAAGTAAACAGAACAGTTATAACAATATATTTAATGGCAATATCTCTCTCTACGTACCTGACTTTTTTTGAAGTGAAACTTCTATAGGCGCGGTAGGGTAAATTGACCTGAACGTCACGAAGAGTGAAACGCTTCATCTATTTTGAGTGAAGGAATGAAATTAAAATTAAATAAAGTTTAATAAAATTAAATTAAATCAAATCTATAATTTTATTAAATTGAATAAAAAAAACTAAAATTATAAAAAAAAATGTACATAATAAAATTGAAAATAAAATAAAATAAAATTAAAATAATATAAAGTAAAATTAAATAAATAAAAATTTAATTAAATTATAATTTACAAATATTTTTTTTACAAAAATTGCATTTAAATTAAATAATTAATTAAATAAAATAATAAATTTTAATTTAAAAAATTTTAATAAAAAAAAAAAGTAATAAAATTAATTATTTAATTAATTTAATTATTTTTAATTTAAATAATTTTTTTATTTAAATCCATGACACATCATGGACACGCTACGCGCATGCGCCGCATGTACTGTGTGTATACGTAGGATAAGTCAACCAATAAATGCTTGCGTATTATATTAGAATTGAATTTAAAAAAAATAATAAAAATAACTTGCTTCATTTACTTTTGTCTGGTTGGTTGGAAGAGATTGCCCCCTGGCAATAAGCCCATCAGATTGTATTTGCAATAAAAGTGTTAAATAAACAAATGGAAAAAAGCAATGCATAAAATTAACTTTTCCTAGGAGCTAAGAAGTTTCACTTCTACCGCGCGAGAGTATCACGCACCTGTTTTTTTTATCAAACAAAGTAATATAAGATACAAATATTTGTCAAGGCTATACGCAAATTTATTATAATTTATAAACTTACTTAATCTTATTTTCCTTCATGTCTTTCTATTTTTATAACCTTAATATATGATTTCTTAGAAATAATTAACACCTGCATACTACTTATAACTAGATAACAATTCTTACAACAAATTATTAAGTAAGAACAAGTCCACTTAATCAGGTTTCTTGTATTCCATCACATTCACTCAGACCTTGATCCTCCCAGGTGCACTAGTCAATCTAACTGTACTCACCCTTCTTTTTGTAACGATAGGGTGATAATGATATTGTTGATGTTACAAATTAAGGGATGTAAATGACGTGAGGCTTGTGAGGTAATGTTAAACTACTATTGATTTGACGATACTTGAGAATTTTCTATTCGAAAATATTTAACCACAGTTGACCGTGGGTATATGAAACCGCGAAGAGCAAAACCGTCCATATGTAGATTTGGGGTAACTACTGTATTAAGTAGGTGATGCACGTTATTTATCATGGTATGTATCAACTATGGCAGCTATTATTGTTCTACTATCATGGTATACCGTGTAAAGATGTGTAAAATATTCAAATTTCGTTATACACGATAGCATTCTAATTGCCTTATTAAAACGTATTCAAATACTTTACGTATAAAAATAAATAATGGCGAGTGCTTGCCAAAAAAGCATTATCTGACAGACGGAAAATATTCGACCTTAAATCATTATTTAAGGTCAACTCATATTTCAATAGTCCGGAAGTAACTAAATTTATCAAGGTACAGTTATTCCTCGATTTGTATGCGGTCACGTTTCGCGCAACAGGAATCCGCGCAGTGCGATGATGACTGTATATGGAAAAAATAAATTCCATTTCTGTATAAACATTGTAAACAAAATAACAAAAAGAAATCCTTATTTCTATAAATAATCTTCTCCTTATTTCATGAAAAGAATATAAATATTTTTCGACAGTGCTTTGGTATTGATTATGTCCAAATGTCAAAATAAAACAACATGTGTCGAAAAAATAACCAATTGTATTATATTACCTGATTCTGATATTGTTTCTCCTAAAAACTCGCATTGATCTAAATTTTTACCCTGCACTATTAAATTTAAGAAGTGTGAAACTTCGAAATTGCGAAACCGCACAATCAAAGAACTGACTCTTCCAGGAAAAAATTATACGTAATTTATACTTATATATTTACCAGACATAAAATTATACGTAATTTATACTTATATATTTACCAGACATAAAATTATACGTTATTTATACTTATATATTTACCAGACATAAAATTATACGTAATTTAAACTTATATATTTACCAGACATAAAATTTTATGACATATTGATAAAGTAACTTCGAATTATTTATATAACTTCTACGTACCATATAAAAACTGCATAGATAAGAAAGTCAATGGGGTCTTGTAATTACTTCACGTCATAAGGTCGTCCATGCGATTTCAAGTATCTACGAAAAGGTATTCTTGCCAAATCGGTTATTTTTTTATTTGCTTCCGAAGGCTTCCGATAGACTATTCTTGGTGTAGATCCATAATATATTATTTAATTATTGGTTTTAAAGTATCTATAGTACAGGCATAACAATATATTCTTCCCAGATTGACCATTTTTTTATTTGCCGTTGAAGGCTTTCGATAGACTATTCTTGGTGTAGATCCATAATATATTATTTAATTATTGGTTTTAAAGTATCTATAGTACAGGCATAACAATATATTCTTCCCAGATTGATCATTTTTTTATTTGCCATTGAAGGCTTCCGATAGACCATTCTTGGTGTAGATCCATAATATATTATTTAATTATTGATTTTTAAGTATCTACCGACATAAAAAGATATTTTTGTCAGACAGTTTTGTTTACTTGCCATTGAAGGCTTCCGATAGACCATTATTGGTGTAGATCCATAATATATTATTTAATTATTGATTTTTAAGTATCTACCGACATAAAAAGATATTTTTGTCAGACAGTTTTGTTTACTTGCCATTGAAGGCTTCCGATAGACCATTCTTGGTGTAGATCCATTATTTATTATTTAATTATTGATTTTTAAGTATCTACCGATATAAAAAGATATTTTTGCCAGACAGTTTTTTTTACTTGCCATTGAAGGTTTCCGATAGACCATTCTTGGTGTAGATCCATAATATATTATTTAATTATTGATTTTTAAGTATCTACCGACATAAAAAGATATTTTTGCCAGAATTTTTTGTTTATTTGCCATTGAAGGCTTCCGATAGACTATTCTTGGTGTAGATCCATAATATATTATTTAATTATTGATTTTTAAGTATCTACCGACATAAAAAGATATTTTTGCCAGACAGTTTTTTTTTACTTGCCATTGAAGGCTTCCGATAGACCATTCTTGGTGTAGATCCATAATATATTATTTAATTATTGATTTTTAAGTATCTACCGACATAAAAATATATTTTTGCCAGAATTTTTTTTTATTTGCCATTGAAGGCTTCCGATAGACCATTCTTAGTGTAGATCCATAATGTATTATTTAATTATTGGTGTTAATCAAATGAGCATTCTTAAACCGATAAAAACAATAATCGATGGTATTTATTTTAAAGAAATAAATTAATCAATAAACAGAAAGCTTAGGAGCTGAACGTGAGGGAATATGGATGCATATGAGATTAAAAAAGTGTTCCGTTCTTTCTATCTTTCTGTCTACCCCAAGAAAGAAACAAATCTATAATATGTATGTATATCTAAACAAAGCTATAATATGTATGTATATCTAAACAAAGCTATAATATGTATGTATATCTAAACAAAGCTATAATATGCATGTATATCTACACAAAGCTATAATATATATCTAAACTGTTTGAGTATTAATTTTGATCTTTCAAATTGAACAAATTGGACAAAAACATTACTCTCACACAAACCGAAAAAGAGCCTCAAGACACATATACGTACCTTCAAGCAAATTATCTAATGGGGCTAGCGATGAGAACAAACAGATTTCCTATCGTGACAAACATCTTACCTCATCGTGGTGAACATCTTCCTACACCATCTACGATGTATTACTTTTACTTCCCTTCATTCTAAAAACCATTAACTTTTAGGAGCTATGTCCTTAAGGGAGAGATGATGATGATTTGTCTATAAATAAAACACGTTTTCGATCGCAATGCGGAAAGAGAGAAATTTTATTGGTAACGTAGGTATTTATACTATTCCCGCGTGTGAGCAGGAATGCGAGCAAGATATCTCGCCATCTCGTTTCTGCATCCGCAAAACGATTAATGTCGTATGTAGGTGATAATTTATTTACGGAACTGGCGAGACAGATGTGGTGCGTTCTCGCTCTAGCATGGAATGCGCTCCGCTCCCGGCAATGGGTTGAATGACCGGCGCGTGGACTTGGTACTTGTTTGTTTTGCATTGCTAAGGAATGCAAAGGTCATTTCATCGGTCGTTGACCGCGTGTGCGACCGCCACAAACTTGATCCAATCATACTTTTCTTGGCCTTTCTCCATCACACATTCTACTTGCATTTGTACTTTATATTTTTTTGATAGTCTTTCTCTGTTCGTTCGTTTTATATACCCAAACCATCTTAGATTGTTCTTCTAGATCTATATTAATACAACAGCCTTTAGTTCACAATCGTCCCTAATCAATTTATTCCGTACTCTTTCACAATTTCTTTATTTACAAATGACAAGAAATCTTATAAATTCGTAATTTGTAAAACAAACAATAGGTAAATTAATGTGGATACGTCATTTTTATGGATCTGGCTTTTTTCCTTTCATTTGTTGTGCCCCCAGTAAACTAGGGTTTTACCTGTATCTTACTGAAGGTACTGTCACCTCATGTAATCTTCTCAGTGCATGTAAAGCGTATTGTGGTAATACATAACATAACTATTATACCAAAATTATTTGTGTGTATAAATATTCATATTCGTTACAAAAAAGATAATAGGATTCCAACAAAAACTCTTGGTTGGAAAAATCAACACCCCGATAGTTAAATTTAGAAAACTCGAGATTTTTTTCTTCAGCTATAAGAAGAATATGGCGCCTTTTTATAGCATTTGAACGACCAATAACATTTCGTTATTTATTACCCTGTAGATGTCTTGTTATTTGCCCTGACATTATGACGTCAGAGACGCCCTCGAAGACCGTTAAGCTTGAACGCCCCATTCTGTGTTATAAGCTCTGTTATTGACTGATATTACCCCATAACTATTGAAAAAAGGATGCTGTTTCTCTTTGGCCATTGAACATTTTTTTCTGTTCCTTTTCATGAAGGCTTCTTGCTATAAGGCAATATATTCTGAAAGACACTAGGAAATAAATGGGATGAAAGTGTGTTAATGATATATATGAGATTCAATGTTTTGTGAATCGTTTTGTTTCTTTGCTTATTTAGTTTAAAAATAAACAAACTTATCTGATTTTTTTTAAATACTCGTATGTATGACACGTGAGTTTGTTGACTTTGTATTTGTTTAGCCCCGGTGCAGGGACAATAACATTTGTATTTTTATAATAGTTTGACATACTAGATGTTCGACGATAGTTCTATAATTGTTCGACATACTACGTGTTCGATAATGGTTCTATAATAGTTCGACATACAATTACGCTCAGCTTTTGGATTGTTCCAATGTAATAGCGCTTATGTATTACATGTTCATGCAGAGAGTTGTAAAATCTTACGTGCGGCTGCCGTTCGGAATTATTTGAATGCTAAGTGTAAATTCTGCGTATGTAAGTCAGCTGTCACAAAACGGGCGATGCATCTAATGGGCTGATAAAGACCGTTTGTCTTGTATATAATATGTTAACATTTAAATTTCAACTTATATATTTCATTTTACGTCAGAAAACTTATATATTAAGTATTTTTTTCCATTCAACTATACTTAAATGTATCCTTAACATATAAAACATAAAGACAGTGAAAACTTCAAATACTCCCAGCTGTTTTTGTACTTAAAGCTATTCATTTAAAAAATATATATAAAGATTTTTTTCTAAATGTGTTTACAAGTATGCAGTATTTAATCTAAAAAAGTCATATTTTAACTTGAAAGGTGTAAAACATAATTAAAAAATAAGCATTTCATAAAAATAAGCAAACACAAAATGATCTGACACTTAAATGTGAAAAAACTCTACATAAATTAAAGTGACAGATATCTTTCAATTTACAAAATCGTTGTCGATATAGAAACAGATCTGTCGCTTTTATTTGAACAATTGGGAAGATTTTTATTACATTTAAGGGTTAAATCATTATTTAATAACATAGTCATGCATTATTTATACCAAATCAATTAATAAGCTATTTTAATAATTATTAATCACTCTGTTTAATTACACCTCTACGGTTACGTATATTACTCGTAAAGCTCGACGTTTCACGTATATTACACGTATATTACTCGTATAGCTCGACGTTTCATGCTGCTCGCACAGCCTATTACATCCTCAGGTGTCGGGAGTTTTGTGTTCGTACGCCAAATTATCTACTCAAAATTATTCCACAACTAGACGACAAACCTGTACAATGTTTTGTTTCAGAGTTTTTTCGTTACGTTTCGTTACCCCTCGTATCATATGAATAATCTACCTATACAAGGATGATTTGTGACATCCCTGCTAAGGTCAGTGAGACTCTGGAATCAGTTAAAAACCAATATAAGACTCGTTCCGTCCTTGGCATGCTTTAAGAAGCGACTGAAAAAACTCCTAATTTCTAGTCAGTAAAATAACGTGTTTCATTCCTGATTTTTCTTTTCCTTTCCTCTCCACCATCCCTTCCTTTCCTTTTGATTGATGATATCTCACTATTATATGATAAATAATGTTCTGGTGATTGTCCGTCTTTGTGGGGTTCGTGGGCATGTGCTCACATATGTGTTTATGGATTTCGTGGGGATGGATAGTCATTTGAATGATTTATGCGACCATGTAACTTGCTTCATTAACTTTTGTCTGGTTGGTTGGAAGAGATTGCCGCTTGGTAATAAGCCCGCCAGATTGTATTGCAATAAAAGTGTTAAATAAATAAAAATAAGGTCAATGATAATTGTTAGGTAGTTTAAAGCATCGATAGATTTTACTTAATACATTTGACAATCGACCTATATAATAAGGAAGTATTTTGTTGAAAGAAGGAAGGCAATGTTTATTGAACGTAGCAAAAAATTTCAATTACTAAATTAAAAAGCTCGCGTAGAGGATATTCAAAAATCGTGTTTAATCATCGCGTCAAAAACATACGATATACAATCGCATCATACAAATCACACTTGCAGGCAGAATCTATTATACAATACCTAATATGTAAAGGTGGTAAGCCTTGGTCGATTTGTAAGTCATACAATATTAAAACTTGTTCAAAATAATGGATGACTGAATTAGAGTCATCGGAGGCAATCTTGGACGTCACGATGCTTGGTCATGTCTTATGCGACAGGAGTATGTGAGCCTTTATATGCTGTTTAATATTTGGGTTGATTACTCGTTTTGTGCAATAGATATTCTTGTCCCAAAAACCATCTTGGATGAATGGGCCAGGATAACACTTCCTGGTCATGTATCAGCTGTGTTGGCAAAAAAGGTTTTCAGAGAAAAAGTATCGTATAATGGATTGTCAGAATTAAAGAGAAATGATCAAAAACGTTTAAGTTCTCAAATGCCTTTTACAAAGGAAGATTATTTATTTAATATGTATTTTTTTTAATAGATATAAAGAATAAGAAATCATGTCCTTTATGTAAGAAAGAAAGGCCTATATTAGAATAATTCGTATTTTTCGATACAAATATATTAGAGTGGAGTCGTGTGTATCAAATACAGAGTTGACATTAATACATCACCGTATAAATACAAAACTCATCGATCAATCTTGTGGACATTGTGGACAGGCGTCTCCAAGCCGCGATCCTCCGAATACAGAATACTGGACTTTTGGAAATACCACAGACTTAATTCTGGATTAAATCACTGACACTCTGGACGTCATTGTTGCTAAAGCGTTGACTTTAATAGTTAACTCATAGTAAGCCACCGTTTTAGAAGTACGTTCTTAAAGTACAGGATTCCTAATTTCTGAAAAACTAATATTTATATTTATTGAAGAGCATGGTTTGATAACTTTTAATATCATGGAAGAATATTTGTGCATAACTTCGATATATTAGAAATTACAAAAGGAGGAATGTAAATTTTGAAATAATCTATAATCAAGCCGAATATCATCAAGGCGTGCTTCTCAATCCATTCCCCATAGATAATTATGTATAGGGAATGAAATATATTTAAGAGGAATGCCTCTTAAATACATTCCATCCTATTCTTACACTTTTTCAATTCTCCATTCTTTTAAGCCTTTATAAACAATAAACACTGTTAGGACTATATTTGTTAAATTGCATACTTCACGTCCTCGAAATTGTTAATTCGCGACATATCATAATTTATGAAACTTGTGGTGTCGAGACCATGTGCTTGCCTTGAAAACAGGAAGATTAAAATATTATGAAATACTTGAATATTTTAAAATACTAAAGACAATAAAGTAAGGGTAGCTACCCTTGCAGTCAGGTACATTTTTATTCAATGACAACATTGTCACGTACGATTTTGGTCGAGGTTGGCACCACTGTTTTTCGTATTTCCTTGCCAAGGGGAAGCAGGCGCTCGCAGGCTCCTCCTATTCCGTTCGGAACGTGGTGAGGTTTGGACGTAGGTCCGACGCTGCTCTTCCTCATATATCACAGAAGTCCAGGACGCCATCTTAATTACGGATGAATATTATTCCTTCTATTTTAATGTGGATTTCGTCGCCACGCTAAAAACCCACCGAGTAAAGTAATTTCAAATTGTTATTGAAATCTCCCTTGCTAAATACAACACATTCTTTCTTGCCAATTTTAAACTTTTTTTCTTGACCTTCGTCAAGTTTTTTTTATATATCTTTTTTTCTTTTTTCTTTTTTTTTAATATAATAAACTGTTTCATTCCAAATTATACTTGTTTAATTGTGTCGCCTGTCCCTGAGAGAGTTGAGAGAGAGTTATTCAGAGTCAAAGGAACCCAACAAACCCCTGAGATCTAAAGAGTTCCTGCCTCTTTAAGAAACCGGCTGACCTGAACGGGAGTGTCACACCACATTTGATGGTGATGTGTTATAACTAATTTATGTATTGAAATGTGAACAACCTAATATTGTTTTAAAATAGGAAAGAGGTGTGACATAATTGGCCCCCGAACGTGCGGCGTATTTTACTCTGGTATCTCTGATCTCTCGTTGGACAAGGTTTTTTTATTTATAATTTGTTTTGTGTGTTTTAAATAATAATTTATTTTCAGGAAAGTGTTTTATATGTATTTTTTTTTTCTGTGTTTGCAAATTTGAACCACGTGTCTGCAGCATTGTTTTTACTGGCCATTGTTTTTTTTGTTGTTCTCACGTGTATACGGGCTTCATTTTGGTTAACTGTTTTAAAAGTTGTTTATTAACGAATCGTGAATAGATTTTAGTTAATCGAAGGAAGAAAAAGATTAGATCTTAGTTAACTTTCTTTAAATATTTCGTTATATAGAGTTGTGTGTTCCTTATTTAATTCGATTTAAAAAAAGGAAAGTTATTTTGTTTGGAGATTTGAACCATGCTTCTCCCGCGTTTGTTTTCGCTGTTCGCGACCACATGGTCATCCTTGTGCCCATGTGCTACGGGCTCCGAGTTGGAAAGGCCGTTTTTCGAGTCTTTTTGGAATAGATTTTTAGTTAACTTTTTCCAAATATTTTCTTGTTAAGAATTGTGTGTTCCTTATCAAATTTGATTTAAAAGGTCAGTTTGTTTGGAGATTTGAACCATGCTTCTCCCGCGTTTGTTTTCGCTGTTCGCGACCACATGGTCATCCTTGTGCCCATGTGCTACGGGCTCCGAGTTGGAAAGGCCGTTTTTCGAGTCTTTTTGGAATAGATTTTTAGTTAACTTTTTCCAAATATTTTCTTGTTAAGAATTGTGTGTTCCTTATCAAATTTGATTTAAAGGTCAGTGTGTTTGGAGATTTGAACCATGCTTCTCCCGCGTTTGTTTTCACTGTTCGCGACCACGTGGCCGTCTTTGTTGTCGCGTGTATACAAGCTCCGGTTTGGTAAAGAGCCGTTTTCGAGTTTTTTCATTATTTGAATTGTGAATAGAATTTTAGTTAATCGAGGGAAGAAAAATAATAGATTTTCTAGTTAATGTTCGCTAAATATTCTGTTGTCAGGAGAATTGTGTTCCGAGTTATTTGAGACCAATCTCATATTGAGATGGTGCGTGGCTAGGCAAAGCGCACGAAACGCCTATCTTTCGTGAAATAATTCGCTGTTCAGTTGGCCCAGTTTTTCGGGTTTTCTTTCAAGGATTAATCATTTCTTGGTGCTCGGTTTGTCGAAATATGGAGAATTTCAACGGTTTAATATTGCAAAGAAGTAGAAGTTTCGCTTAAGTTAGATTCTTCTTTTACTTAAAAAGATTCCGTTGGAGCAAGTTATTTTTGGTTTCGATCTGGGGAAGCGATAATGGCCGAATCATGAATTGAATAGTTTCTTTCAGTAGTCGATCTATAAACGATATAGTTGTTTATAGAGATTGAATTACATTTTGGTCTATAGTTGTTTGTAAATTTGAACTACGTTGTTTAGAGAAACCTTGTTTGTTTAACAAAACGATCGAGTTAGAATTGTTGTTTTGTTAGTAAGGTCTTGATTTGCTTCGGTTGGGCTTTTTGTCCTATTGTTTTATTGTTGCAATGTATCCAATTAAGGCCGAGGGAAGATCTCTTCATTCTGCTCCCCTGTTTTCAAGAAAAGAAGTGCGCGGTCAGAGAATTGTAAATAGGACTAGTGTGGTATTTCATGGATAGTCAGGCTTAAAAAGAATTAAATTCCACGTGGATTAAGCTCCAGTTCATCTTTGAAAGGAGATGGGCTGGGCAAAGTGTTATGTGCGCCCTACTTTCGTAAGAAATATTCCAATCGCGTAAATGATCCAGTTTACGAATTTTTTTTAGGAGTAAATAATAATTAATATCTCAGTGGTCAGTTTAGTGATTTTTGCGAATTGTAGTAGATTGAAAGGGAGATAAAGGATAGGAGTTCAATGTTTAGAAAATTTAAATTATGGAATGGTCGTGCGTAATGGACGGACGCCATTTTGTTTTGCGGCTGGAAATACTGTCCGATGTTTTTCTTTGAGGAAGTTGATTCGCACGTGGTGTCGTACTTGAAATGGATTAAATTAATAAAATAATAGAGGAAGTGCGTGGTCATCATGACAATAATTAAGAAGTTTTGACTTTCGTAGAATATTCCAGTTGAATAAGAATTGGTTCCTGGTTAATTGAGATCAATCTCACCTTCGAAAGGAGAAAGAAACTTCCGTAAATAATGTTTCAATCGCGCTAGTGACCCGGTTTACGGATTTTGTTTAGGACTAAGTAATAGTTAAAATCGCAGTGTTCGGTTTGGTAATTTTCAAAGTCAAAGGCAAAAGGACGAATTGCGTCGTAATTATGGATAGTTTATTTTGATAACGGTGTAGCAGGTCAGGCAGTAAATATTGTGAAAAAGAAAAAGAGTGGGAACTAGGAGAAGGCTCTAGATGTGAATAGTATTGCGTCATAGTTATAATTTTTTTTTTCGTGACAGCAGTGGCTGTTATTAAACAATATGTTGGAATAGAGAGAACTGGGATTGAGTTCTAGAAGGGTTCTTGTAATAGGATATTGCAAATTATTACGCGGAGCTACTGTTGTTATGGCGAATTTGTGTAGAAAGTATTGCGTCATAATTGATGTCGTTCGGTGATATTGGCTGTTCTTATTGACATAGGGATTGTTAGAATGGGCTGTCGTATTTTATTGATAGTCAGCCAGTCGATGCTGAGTTTTCTTATATACGCTGTTTGTAAACACTGAGTGGAATTACGTTTAGATAAACTCATTTGTTCTCGTGTCCATATCTTTTGATAGAGAAGATTGTTATCGGGTCTGGATCGAATTTCGTTTGTTTGAATTCTTTTGTCTTTGTATCGATACATTTGTTAACGAAGTGGTTTATGGGTCTCGGTAGGAATAGGGTTTTGGGATGATTCCTTTGTTCTGTCAATGCATCTGTATGGCACGGTTGGTTTAGAAATTCGAAATGAATTTCGTTTTAAATAGATTCTTTTGTTTTGCATCAGTACATTGGGTACAAAAGATTTGGCTTGTCCTTGAGATAAAGGTAAGCAGACTTCATTCAATCTTGTAGGAGTTTCTAAGAGATGCAGCATTAACCTTCCTAGAATTAAGGTTAAGCAGGTAGTGATTGTCATTTAGTCAGTAGGGTTTGCCTAGAAAGGTTTAAGTCGGAAGACTTTAGGATAAAACGCAGACTAGACATCAGAGCTTATGTATAGAGACAAATCGGGTCCCTTACAGATTATATTCCAAGAATAGGGAATTTAAAATCATTCTTTGGAGCCACCCTTGTCGGATAACGGATTATCCCAGGTGTGTAGGATAAGATAGCATAAAGATAGCTCAGAGATTATCTGTTTCCACCCGTCATCAGTCGAGGATTTGTAAAAACCCTGTTTAGTTTTCGAGTAAATAAATAAGGGAAGATAAAGGATCTCGCCTCGCTTCCTTTTACGTAAGAGCGTGGCCAGGTAATCGGTAGTAGAGTATAGCACTCCATGTCATAAAAGTCAGGAGAGAATTAGTCCGGATTCTCGTAGTCAAAGCATATAAAAAGAGCGTGGTCAAGTGACCGGTATTTGAGTAAAGAACTGTTTCTCGTCGTGATAGGAAATCGTAGTTGAGTATTCTCTCACTAGAAACTAGAGAGCGTGGTCAGGAGACCACTACATAAGAATGGAACTCTTTGTCGGCGTAACAAAGAAATCGTAGTTGTGTTATCTCTTTTGAAGTTAGAGAACGTGGCCAGGCGACAAGAAGCCGATTATAGCACTCTTTTGTCGATTATAGCACTCTTTGTCGTTGTGAAAACGAGAGAGTTAGTTTGTTATCTTTTTGAAATTAGAGAACGTGGCCAAGTGACTAGAAGTCGACCATAGGCCTCTTTGTCGTTGTAAAAACGAGAGAGTTAGTTTGTTATCCTTTTGAAATTAGAGAACGTGGCCAAGAGACCACAAGTCGATTATAGCACTCTTTTGTCGTTGTAAAAACGAGAGAGTTAGTTTATTGTCTCTTTTGAAATTAGAGAACGTGGTCAGGTGATTAGAAGTCGACCATAGCACTCTTTGTCGTTGTAAAAACGAGAGAGTTAGTTTGTTATCCTTTTGAAATTAGAGAACGTGGCCAAGAGACCACAAGTCGATCATAGCACTCTTTGTCGTTGTTAAAACGAGAGAGTTAGTTTGTTGTCTCTTTTGAAATTAGAGAACGTGGTCAGGTGATTAGAAGTCGACCATAGCACTCTTTGTCGTTGTAAAAACGAGAGAGTTAGTTTGTTATCTTTTTGAAATTAGAGAACGTGGCCAAGAGACCACAAGTCGATTATAGCACTCTTTTGTCGTTGTTATAACGAATGAGTTAGTTTGGGTTATCTCTTTTGAAATTAGAGAACGTGGTCAGGTGACATGAGGTCGAGTGTAGCATTCGTTGTCGTTGTAATAACGAGAGAGTTATTTGAGTATTCTCTCTTTAGAAACTAGAGAGCGTGGTCGGGTGACCAGTGATTAAGTAGAGAACTCTGTCTTAATGAAGAGAGCGTTAGAAGAGTATTCACTCTTTAAGCTAAAGATCGTGGTCGGGTGACCAATAATTGTGCATAGAACCCTCTATTGTCTTAATAAACAGAGCGTTAGATGACTACTCGCTCCGTAGAACCAAAGAGCGTGGCTAGGTAACCAGAGTGCGAGTATAGCCTCTTTGTCGTTGTAGTAACAGGAGAGTTAATAGTGTATTCTCTCATTGTAGACTGGAAAGCGTGGCCAGGTGATAGCTGGAGATTATAAAATTCTGGTCGTTTTACCAGAAACGGAGTTGGGAACTCAGTTTGGAACTCGGTTGGAACTGGAAAGCGTGACCTAGAGTCAAATTATTTGATTTACCATTCTTGTCTTGTAAGAAGGAAGGAATACCGGGGTTATTCTCTTATTAGAAAACGATTGAAGTTTAGTAGTTGCATATACTATATAGATTGACTATTGAATACAGTATAGCTTAGAATAGACCTTATGCGGCGAGTCCGTCGTCACACGATAAGGACGCGAACATATGATATGGGTCCGGTCCTGAGCACAGCTTCTGTGCCCGGGTGGATTATAGATAAGCTGATAGTTGACAGTGCAGTGATGGGTTCGTCAGCGCCTAATTAGGAGTCATTCATGGTTAGGAAAATGGTTCTTAAAATAATTAAATTAAATATTTTGTTATATACCTTGAGGGTGTACACTGTCGGATTCCTTGGAGAATGACAGTTTAGTATGTCATGTGACGTCACCGGTGCGAATTTATGATTGCACAAGGGTGAATGAATAAGTGAGCTGGCCGTGGGCAATCTCGTATGGATTCATTTCCATATGTTTTATGTATGGGCTGGTATTCAACCCGGTGACTTCACCAAAGAATACCTGGCGTTCAATGAACCTAAGCCTGGACCACGAGTGGCGGAATGCTGAGAGCCTAGAGTAGGATTATATGTATCTCAACGAAGGACTTAGGTCCTTCTGAAGTAAGAATTCATGTAATACATAGGTGATTAGTACCGTTTGTAGAAGGTACACGTATTACATTCAGGATCAAATTGCTCTTGTGTAATGCGGGCTTAGGTATTGGGTTACCTAACAGCTGTTGTGGTTTGTTTAGTGGTAATTGTTACCTTCTCATTAGATTCCCTATCGAAATTATTGGCTGCAGAAGTTAGGGCATTAAGTGAAGAAATTCTTGGAAGTGTTCCGAATTTCGTATTGGGGTAGGATTGTCTTCCTTATTGTTGTCTTATCTGGTAAGAATTCGTGAGGTATTCCGAACTTCTTGACGGAGGGGTGTACCCTTCCCCCGAGAGTAGCGTTCCAAAGATTGTACTGAGGATTCAGTAGAGTATCCATCGTGGATAATTGCTTTGCGCAAATGCTATCGCTGGACGGTGGTCCGCAAGTTTAATAGCAGTAGAATTGTTCAGTAGTGCTATGGAGTAGGTGTTGCTTTCCACCGAGTTGAATTTTGGAAAAGATTGTACAGATGGTACAGTGGAGTATCCGTTTCGGATAGTTGCACGTAGCAAGTGTTAGTTTTTGGACGGGGTTCCATGATGATAATAGCCGTTGATGTGTTCGGATTTTCTTGTTGGGGAAGTGTAGCATTCCACGGTGTTTAAGGGCTATAGTATTGAAGTAAGTCATCTTGTTGACGAATTGACTCCTGTTGAGTGTGGAGTATATACTTTGTAATAAAAATTAATTATTTTTTTGTTGTTGTTGTGTAAAATGTTATAAAATATTTTGTTCTGTCAAAGCACTCACCGAGTACGGGGTCGCAAGTTAATCTGTGAGGCAGCGCAATGAAAGGTTTATGGGTAATGCGGAGGTCGTAGTGGTGCTGCTGGGAGGAATAAGGATAAGAGTATGGTGCGTCCTCGAATGAACTTTGACAGAATTTATGTAACTGTTACGGTAATTACCGTTGTATTGTTTGCTCTGTTTGAGTTTTGGGATAAGAGCTCTGGTTACTGTAGCGTTGGCAGCATGCGTTATGACTGGGGGCTGCGTTTCTTGGATAGTGAAATCTCGAAACGAACCCGTGCCCTTGTGGTCGGACGTATGGTGGGTCTCGCTCGGTAAATTGAATTCCCTGTCTTTTGTTGTTTATTATTGTCTCCTTACTTTGGCTCGGTGTGAATAACCGAGAGGCCCTGGGCAGCCTTAAGAGTCCGGGTTGGGAGAAGCTAGCCTCCCAACCGATAAAGGTTTTGAAGATGGCCTGAGAATACATCTGGGATGGATTGCTGTGTGTCTCCATCACGGGCCTCATGAACCCACATTAGCGATTGCGATTACAGATGTGTTCTGTCATGCTCATGTTTCGGGCTAGGGTAGCTTCGGTTCGTGAGGGTCGCGTGTCTGTCGCTCGGATCCTAGATGACCAAAGTTGTGTATGTGGTATCACGTGATTCTTGGCTCTGTTCTGGGGGTCCGTAGACGCGTCCTGCTTTCAGCCGGGGCTACTCGCCAATTTTGTATTATGTTTTGTGTTTTCTTTTTTTGTGGACTAAGGGTCCATTTATACAGTTACCATTCTGTGTGGTGGTGAATTGTTGCTGCAACGGTTGTCCAGACCTTGGAGTCTGAGGAAACCCATCTTATGTGTAAAGTTCTGTGTGAACTTAAGGAGATATAAGTCCTCGAAAATGGTTCTGTGTGAACTATAGGATATTTGTAATTCAATGCATAAAGTTCTGTGTGAACTTGAGGAGATATAAACCCTAGTTACGTTCTGTGTGAACTATAGGATATTTGAAACTCATCGTGTAAGGTTCTGTGTGAACCTCTTGAGATTTAAAAATGATAATATTGGCTTGCGAAATTTGTTGTTATCTTTGTTGTCATTTCGCCCGGAAGTGGCCGGAAGTTTGGACCGCCTTGTGCTGTGTGCCAGGGGCGGTCGTATTGTGGAAAGCGCCCGTGATATGGGGCCGCTTTAAAATTTATCAGTTCCCGACTGTGCAGTATAGGGAAGGGCGAAGAAGGGATTGTGTTGTAAAGTATTGTCTTTGGCGTATCAAGAGAAGTGGGGTTGTAATTTTGTGTTGAGCCATGTGGGTGGTTGGTTGGACGAAGTCCACATTGAAAGGGGAGAATTTCAGGAATCACCTTTGAAGATCAGCTGGTTCATAGGTTGGCCCGTGACCTACAGTGAACCCACTAAAGTCAGCCTTTGGGAGAAGACTGCAAATTTGTTTTATTATTTTTGGTTAAGCTGTGTCCATTTCTCAGAATATTGTAATGAGAGAATGGCTTAACTGATTTGTTTCCCTCTTGGTCAACATTTGATTGTTAGTTGACCTTGATGTTTAATATTTTATTAATTGTATTACCCGATTGTATAGTATTATTTTAATTTCTTTTTTGTGTGATTTGATTTTATTAATATTGTATCAATTTCCTGTAATCTTGTACCATTGTGCATTGTTTTGTTTTGTATCAATTCCTGTAATCTTGTACCATTGTGTATTGTTTTTTTTTTATGTGTAAGGAGTTGGGAAGGATTGTTTCCCGCTCCTGTGTAACCGGCTATGTGTTGAAGTTAAATTGTTTAGGAGCCTAGTCAAGGAAAGGTTTTACGTGGTTTCCTTCCTCGTGGTCGGTCTTACACCAATTAAGACTACACCTATGGCAAATGCTGACTAGAGATAAATCGGCCACGAAACCGTATCCGGTGAGGGGTACATACACCCCTCGCTCCTTAGAAACATCCCTCGGACTGATGCGTCTGTGATATACGGAGGGTAATTTTTTTTTTGTTTGTTTTTTTTTTTTGTTCTTTCAATAACTTAGGGTGGGGTGTTAGGACTATATTTGTTAAATTGCATACTTCACGTCCTCGAAATTGTTAATTCGCGACATATCATAATTTATGAAACTTGTGGTGTCGAGACCATGTGCTTGCCTTGAAAACAGGAAGATTAAAATATTATGAAATACTTGAATATTTTAAAATACTAAAGACAATAAAGTAAGGGTAGCTACCCTTGCAGTCAGGTACATTTTTATTCAATGACAACATTGTCACGTACGATTTTGGTCGAGGTTGGCACCACTGTTTTTCGTATTTCCTTGCCAAGGGGAAGCAGGCGCTCGCAGGCTCCTCCTATTCCGTTCGGAACGTGGTGAGGTTTGGACGTAGGTCCGACGCTGCTCTTCCTCATATATCACAGAAGTCCAGGACGCCATCTTAATTACGGGTGAATATTATTCCTTCTATTTTAATGTGGATTTCGTCGCCACGCTAAAAACCCACCGAGTAAAGTAATTTCAAATTGTTATTGAAATCTCCCTTGCTAAATACAACACATTCTTTCTTGCCAATTTTAAACTTTTTTTCTTGACCTTCGTCAAGTTTTTTTTATATATCTTTTTTTCTTTTTTCTTTTTTTTTAATATAATAAACTGTTTCATTCCAAATTATACTTGTATAATTGTGTCGCCTGTCCCTGAGAGAGTTGAGAGAGAGTTATTCAGAGTCAAAGGAACCCAACAAACCCCTGAGATCTAAAGAGTTCCTGCCTCTTTAAGAAACCGGCTGACCTGAACGGGAGTGTCACACCACATTTGATGGTAATGTGTTATAACTAATTTATGTATTGAAATGTGAACAACCTAATATTGTTTTAAAATAGGAAAGAGGTGTGACAACACCTTCATAAATGTGAAACTAGTAATGGGTTGTAATCTCTTCAGTCCTGGTGAAGAAGCTTGCAGGCGTTGACTTCAAATGACTCGTAAAAAAATAAGTGTTCCTGCAACACAATGTATGTTTAGTGCAATACAATAAATGATATCATCACAAAATAAAACCACATTTTTTATAGTTTAATACGAAAATAAGCAATGAGTTAATTCTATAAATAAACTTAAAACATCTGACTAGCACCGAAACTAAAATTTGAATTAATAGAAATTAAAATAGTAAAATATTTTAAAAAGTACTCGTAATTTCCAAATGAAAAGTGACGTTTGTTTATGATAATGCTCCAGTTCACACATTAGTATTTGGAATTACCAAAATATATAAATTGAGGTCTAAATTACTATTAAATCCATCCTACTCGTATCGTCTTATTAAATAGTTAAAAGAAAAGAATGATATAGCTAATACTTTCTCTTTTACCTATCAAAGACACTTTACTACCTACGTCGAGAATTTGGCCACCTGGATAAATAAGACTGGGTGTTCTACGAATCAAGTCTTCTTTGTTGCAAGACAGTGGTCTTCTCGAGACAGATCTAGATATTTGGCGTCTCCGCGCGCGTTATCATAGTTTAAATAGGCCAAAGCCCGTACGACGGTTGTCATCAAAGAAATAATACGATAATTGAATTTCGAATATAAGAGAGCGAGAGAGGAATACTTCGAAATTCGAATCTCGGTGGGTCCGTGATTTTGGAACCGGTGTAAAACGGGACGATGCCAATTTATTTTGAATTTTAATTCATTCAATAATTAATATATTTCCTATTATATTAAACCTTATAATTACTTGTGTTTATTTATCTTATGCTCTTTTTTTTAATGTAGACAATTATATGTGGCTTTTTCACGATGTCGGAAAGGCGAAAACATTTAAGTCAATATACCTGAAACAAGTCTTCAAGGAAAACTTTATCAACGATTTAAATTGAACAACAGTAATGTTTGTGCACAAAACATCGTGTATAAAGAGATTTTTGAGAATTAAATAATTCATCAATCAAGATGTACCTTTTTTATTTTAAACTTTAAACATAAATGAACCCTAAATATTTTAAGCTGATCTTGCTCCATTCGGTATTTAAAAAAATGTAGAATTTGTTTTACTTCCGTGAATATTTCAGGGGCTGCAACTAGTTAAAAACAATGAATAAAAATGTCTAATCAATCGAAAGAGCAAATAAAATAAAAACAAGAAGAAAAAGAACCAAAATCGGATATAATGCCGGCCAAACCTTCCGCCACTAATGTGCAACACGATTTATGATGTAAATAACTATTTTAAAAGCTGGGAAAATATATATTGGCCCTCGAATACCGTTGGTGTTAGAGTGTATTGAGCTGAAATTATTTGTTGAAAACTGAATCATTTCTGCCTGAATAATAATTGCCTTATTTTGATTTTCAATAATACTTCAATAATCAAAAAAACTGTTCATGCATTTAATATTTTCTACGCATTCTACATGTGCTAAACCCAAAGTAAAATACGAATACGTGAAGACATGCGTATACAGCCTCGGAGGTTGTATTCGCATGTCTTCAGGAATACAACCTCCGAGGCCTTGTTGTGAACAAGCCCAATATCCACCGGGAGTTTCGAGTTCGATTGGTACTAAAAATGAAAGGTCTCAGTGTGGAAAAAGAGTTCTTCTGATAATAATACTCAAAAATGCTAGCCGTGTGCTTGTGTTGTTTCCTCTTCACGTGCGTAGGAATGTTGTCATATACGTTGTGTCATAAAATAAAAAAGATTACTACGTATGTACATCCCTTAACTTGTGTCATAAAAAAAAACAGAGTATACATAATTTAACTTGTGTCATAAAGGAAAACAGGGAAGTACGTCTGTACATCCTTTAACTTGTGTCATAAAGGAAAACAGGGAAGTACGTCTGTACATCCTTTGACTTGTGTCATAAAGGGAAACAGGGAAGTACGTCTGTATATCCTTTAAACTGTGTCATAAAGGAAAACAGGGAAGTACGTATGTACATCCTTTAACTTGTGTCATGAAGGGAAACAGGGAAGTACGTCTGTACATCCTTTAAACTGTGTCATAAAGGAAAACAGGGAAGTACGTCTGTACATCCTTTAAACTGTGTCATAAAGGAAAACAGGGAAGTACGTCTGTACATCCTTTAACTTGTGTCATAAAGGAAAACAGGGAAGTACGTCTGTACATCCTTTAACTTGTGTCATAAAGGAAAACAGGGAAGTACGTCTGTACATCCTTTAACTTGTGTCATAAAGGAAAACAGGGAAGTACGTCTGTACATCCTTTGACTTGTGTCATAAAGGGAAACAGGGAAGTACGTCTGTATATCCTTTAAACTGTGTCATAAAGGAAAACAGGGAAGTACGTATGTACATCCTTTAACTTGTGTCATAAAGGGAAACAGGGAAGTACGTCTGTACATCCTTTAAACTGTGTCATAAAGGAAAACAGGGAAGTACGTCTGTACATCCTTTAAACTGTGTCATAAAGGAAAACAGGGAAGTACGTCTGTACATCCTTTAACTTGTGTCATAAAGGAAAACAGGGAAGTACGTCTGTACATCCTTTAACTTGTGTCATAAAGGAAAACAGGGAAGTACGTCTGTACATCCTTTAACTTGTGTCATAAAGGAAAACAGGGAAGTACGTCTGTACATCCTTTAACTTGTGTCATAAAGGAAAACAGGGAAGTACGTCTGTACATCCTTTAACTTGTGTCATAAAGGGAAACAGGTAAGTACGTCTGTACATCCTTTAACTTGTGTCATAAAGGGAAACAGGGAAGTACGTCATTACATCCTTTAACTTGTGTCATAAAGGGAAACAGGGAAGTACGTCTGTACATCTTTTAACTTGTGTCATAAAGGAAAACGGGGAAGTATGTCTGCACATCCTTTAACTTGTGTCATAAAGGAAAACAGTAGTACGTCTGTACATCCTTTAATTAAAGGGGGGAAATTAGAACATCGGTTCATCATTTAACTTATGTCATAATGAAAACAGAGTAGAACGTCGGTATATTTTTTAACATGTGCTAGAAAGGAAAACAGATTAGAAGTCTGAACATCCTTTAACGTGTGTCATAAAGGAAATCAGAGTAGTACGTCTGTACATCCTTTAGCGTATGTAATAAAGGCAAAAAAAGTAGTGCGTTTTAATAGCCTTTCATTAAATGGGAAAAAATTAGTACATCTGCACACATTTTAACTTATGCCATAATGGACAACTGAGTGGTACGTCAGTACATTTTTTACATGTGCTAGAAAGGAAAACACAGTAGAAAGTTTGTACATTCCTTACGTGTGTCATAAAAAAAACACAGAAGTACATCTGTACATTATTTAACTTATGTCATAATGGAAAACAGAGTAGTACGTCTGTGCATCCCTTAACTTGTATCATAAAAGAAATCAGAGAAGTACGTCTGTACATCTTTTATATAATACCATAAAGGGAAAAAAAGTAATATATGTGTACAGTTCTCGGCAGTAAGTAATACACATCGCGCTTAAAAAAGAGACTGTCGGCCATAATCGGCTAATTTCGGCTTTGTAGAGCTTCGTCTCCACCGCACGATGCGCTAACAGCCCGGTATCTACAATGACAGAGACGATGCTCTACAAAGCCGAAGTTAGCTGATTATGGCCGACAGCCTCTTTCTAAAGCCCCGTGTGTATTACTTACCGACGGGTACTGTACTTCTTTTTACTTGTGATATGATTTTTTTTAAAAACAATACGGTGTATAGTTGTTGATTTGTAACATGACGATACAAATAAAAGGACGTGTTTATATAATTTCACTTGCGACTTAAAAAAGATTAGTTTGTGTGTGTATCCTTTAATTTATCACATAAATTTAAAAAAAGTGTAGTAAATATGTACATTCTTTAACTTGTGTCATAAAAAAATACCACCTTCTTCTTCTTCAGCCGTCTCTCCACTGCTGGATGTAGGCCTCTTCTAAAACCTTCCATGCTTCCCTGTCTTGGGTTTTTCTCGTCCATATTCTACCGGCGACAGGGATAATGTCGTCAGCCCACCTCTTCTGGGGCTGTCCCATCGGTCTTCTCGTATCCCACGGCCTCTATTTCAGGACTCTGGGTGACCATATTTCATTTCGTTATCTTGCAACGTGACCCGCCCATTGCCATTTCATGCCAGCAAAAAAATACCATGCCTTATAGTATGTTAATAAATTGCTTAATATTGAACGTAATATAAACAAATAATTAAAGATTTTTATTTTAAATACATAACAAAAATTACTTTACACTTACAAAATAAAATAATACTCCACGCGTGTACATCATTGAACTTGTGAGACAAAAAATATAACCACGTGTATCATTCAAAGAAATGAAATGTTTAATGTATAATGTTATATAAACAAATCTCGAAAGTTTTTATTCAAAATATAAAAACAGTAAAATTACTACCGACCTCGTTTTCTGACCCTTGTATACATCTGCGGTAACGTGACCGGAATAGAGTTTACAATTTATATATATAAAACTTGGAAAAACGGAGTAAATTTTTCGCACACAACATCCCTAGCGAATACTTAAATGGCGAAAATATTTCACGTTGCAACATTTATGTTGATTCGCTATTTCTCCTCCGGGGACTTAATAAAAAAAAAGTAAAAAAAAACTAACTAAAAAAAAACACATGAGAAGAAAAAAGTTCACACACACCACAGTGCGGAACGTTTCGGCGGTTCAACTATCTCGTTTTAGTCGGTTTAGTTTGACACAGGCTTTTAGAAGAAAGCAGCGAAAAATTGACTCATTAATCAAAATGTATTTCTATAAGTCTCAAAATTTATTATTGGGGACTTGTATATTTTCAGTTTTTTGGGTGAACTTATTTTAAATTTAATTAATTAGAAAATATTATAAGAAAAGGTATATAAGAAAAAAATGTTACATTTCAAAAGAATTATCTGCTTAGTATAACAACGCAAATGAGCTAACAACTTTATTTGACGACTTCAGTAGTCCAGTTGATAAAACCCGTCTTCTGACATGGTAGTTGCAGATTGGATTCCCATGGGGGCCCATATTTATTAAAGTTTCTAGTATGATTTTCACTTAAAGTTTACTTAAAACGTTTCTGATTGGTTGGAAGAGAATATCACATGACATTCTACCAGCCACGTTGTACTGTTTATGACAAAATTATACGATACAAAAGGATATATCTAGTAATCAAAAATGATTGTAAACAATCTTGTGGAAGAAAGACGCCTGTGTGTGTTTACTGAAATTAAACGATACAATAGGATGTATCTAGTAATCAAGAATGATTGTAAGCAATCTTGTAGAAGAAAGACGCCTGTGTGTGTTTACCGAAATTATACGATACAATAGGATATATCTATGTTAGTAATCAAGAATGATTGCAAACAATCTTGTGGAAGAAAGAAGCCTGTGTGTGTTTACCGAAATTATACGATACAATAGGATATATCTAGTAATCAAGAATGATTGTAAGCAATCTTGTGGAAGAAAGACGCCTGTGTGTGTTTACCGAAATTATACGATACAATAGGATATATCTAGTAATCAAGAATGATTGTAAGAAATCTTGTGGAAGAAAAACGCCTGTGTGTGTATATCGAAATTATACGATACAATAGGATATATCTATGTTAGTAATCAAGAATGATTGTCAGCAATCTTGTGGAAGAAAGAAGCTTGTGTGTGTATACCTATATTATACGATACAATAGGACATATCTAGTAATCAAGAATGATTGTAAGCAATCTTGTGGAAGAAAGACGCCTGTGTGTGTTTACCGAAATTATACGATACAAAAGGATATATCTAGTAATCAAGAATGATTGTAAGCAATCTTGTGGAAGAAAGACGCCTGTGTGTGTTTACCGAAATTATACGATACAATAGGATATATCTAGTAATCAAGAATGATTGTAAGAAATCTTGTGGAAGAAAAACGCCTGTGTGTGTATATCGAAATTATACGATACAATAGGATATATCTATGTTAGTAATCAAGAATGATTGTCAGCAATCTTGTGGAAGAAAGAAGCTTGTGTGTGTATACCTATATTATACGATACAATAAGACATATCTAGTAATCAAGAATGATTGTAAGCAATCTTCTGGAAGAAAGACGCCTGTGTGTGTTTTATCGAAATTATACGATACAATAGGATATATCTAGTAATCAAGAATAATTGTCAGTGATCTTGTGGAAGAAATACGCCTGTGTGTGTACCGAAATTATACGATACAATAGGATATACGAGTATCTAGTAATCAAGAATAATTGTCAGCGATCTTGTGGAAGAAAGACGCCTGTGTGTGTATCGAAATTAAACGATACAATAGGATATATCTATGTTAGTAATCAAGAATGATTGTCAGCAATCTTGTGGAAGAAAGAAGCTTGTGTGTGTATACCTATATTATACGATACAATAGGACATATCTAGTAATCAAGAATGATTGTAAGCAATCATGTGAAAGAAAGACGACTGTGTGTTGATAAAAATTATGCGATTCAATAGGATATATCTATAGGTAGTGATCAAAAATGATTGTCAGCAGTCTTTTGGAAGAAAGACGCCTGTATATATGTATATTGGTCAAGTGTTACCAAAGATTACCGTTTTATCAAATTTATTAAGTTGGATAAAATGATTTTTTTAAAAACGTATATTCCTTTGTCAACACACCGTATTCTTTTTTCACTATGTGTCCATGTAACGGAAAAAAATATAAAAAACTCAAAGTTTATTTTAAACGATCTTTTTTATTTTATTCGAAAAAATAAGCTAATTGACGGTTAAAATACCTTTTGACGCAACTTGCAAACAAACCTGAAATAACATATTTTTTACCTTCAATTTAATACCATTTGAAATGTCTCGAAAACGCGTGATTTTGACACAAGGCCTTCGTTAGTATAATTCTATTCAAAGAAGTTTCTTTGGCTTCTTAGCGAAATTTTGACCCTTCTTAGCAAAAAGTTGCCAAGTTATTAGGAAACTTGCCCCAAAGATGCCTATAATTCTCGTGCAGATACAATGGGCCAGTTATCTTTTCATAAACAATGAGCAAACTCAAATTTAGCATGAAATTGCTATGAGAATTTCAATTGTTTGTAGGTTTTTTTTTCTATCTTAAACAATTTGTATTTATAATAGAGCTCTCAAATTAAAACTGATCACCGGACGTTCTTAAAAAAGGAACTAAATTTTTTTCTCAACCATTATAATGTTATAATTGCAACCTCTGTCTGTGGCATAGTTGCTAAAACTTAAGTTTTTCAAACCGGAAATTGTGGTTCAAATTCAATTGGGAACCAATTTTCTCAACCATTATAATGTTATAATTGCAACCTCTGTCTGTGGCATAGTTGCTAAAACGTTAGTTTTTCAAACCGGAAATTGTGGTTCAAATTCAATTGGGAACCAATTTTCTCAACCATTATAATGTTATAATTGCAACCTCTGTCTGTGGCATAGTTGCTAAAACTTAAGTTTTTCAAACCGGAAATTGTGGTTCAAATTCAATTGGGAACCAATTTTCTCAACCATTATAATGTTATAATTGCATGCAACCTCTGTCTGTGGCATAGTTGCTAAAACGTTAGTTTTTCAAACCGGAAATTGTGGTTCAAATTCAATTGGGAACCAATTTTCTCAACCATTATAATACAAGTGATGGATAGCTTGTTCGGAGTTTCGGTCCGATGGTAGGACACCCTACTCCTTCATCGGATAAGTTCTGACTGTTAAGATATTTATTGGAAATTTTTGGATCTTTTTGGGAATCGGGAAAGGATAGGTTTGTGGTAATTGTTTTGATTTTATGAATGATTATGAGAAATTATAAACGATTAAATACATATATAAATATGATGATATGTACATAATATTAAATACAAATATACATAAATTTGTGTCGTCACACACTGTTTTATATTGAATGGGTGAAAAAAAAAAAAAAAAAAAAAAAAAAAAAAATGAATTGTGAATAAATTGTAAGAATGTATATAGTATATGTATATAGGTGTTATAATTGCAACCTCTGTCTGTGGCATAGTTGCTAAAACGTAAGTTTTTCAAACCGGAAATTGTGGTTCAAATTCAATTGGGAACCAATTTTCTCAACCATTATAATGTTATAATTGCAACCTCTGTCTGTGGCATAGTTGCTAAAACGTAAGTTTTTCAAACCGGAAATTGTGGTTCAAATTCAATTGGGAACCAATTTTCTCAACCATTATAATGTTATAATTGCAACCTCTGTCTGTGGCATAGTTGCTAAAACGCAAGTTTTTCAAACCGGAAATTGTGGTTCAAATTCAATTGGGAACCAATTTTTAAGGAAGTTCCTGTTGGATATCCACTGAAAATCTATTTCTGGTTGATTGGAAAATATTAACGAATGGCAATAAACCTTTTAAATGGCAACGAATATAACGCTGATGATATCAATAATCTAGATGAAAAGACGCCAAAACCTATTATGTTAAATATACGCAATTTTTTTATTCAATGTTACATAAACAACTTTATATAGTTTTCAAATCTTAGAAAAAAGACGTTTATTTAACTTTTTGGTGTCATATTTGTTTTTTTCTTTTAAATAAACAAAACAGTTTTTATTTATTTTGTATTCACCGCTGTTTTATGAGTTCACTACCGGTTTCAAAGACATTCGTCTTCCTTGTCAGTTCATTTAAACATGACGAGGAAGTCGGAAATCTTTAAAACCGGAAGATAACTCAAATAAAATTGTTGAATGTAAAATTAAAAAGAAGAGTTTAATTTATGTTATTAAAAATTTATAAATTTAATACATATTTTTTATTTGTCTGTCTCACTTTGCATCAACAAGTCATTCAGGTGATTTATAAAATTAATGAACCCAACGAAAAACACATCAATACGAGTACAATTACCCCATTACCTTGTTGAAGTAGGCAGAGAGGACAGAGCACTACAATGTGCTGTCATGGCATGCTTATTTCGCTTCCTTAATATCCATACATCTCTCAGAGCTTTTTCTGTTTTTTTTTTATTTATCATGACGACTTCCATAGCCTAGTTGAGACGAAGCCTATCTTTTGATTCGGAGGTTGCGGGTTTCGTTCCCTCTGGCAATCAGAATAAAAACATAAGGTTTTCAGTCTAGTTTTCACTTAAGGCCTCATAAACATCTCTCTGGTTGGTTGAGGGAGATCGCCACAACAATAATCCTACAATGTTGTACTGCTCACAAATCAAGTATGATACATGATTCGCTCGAGCGCTGCTATAGCTACCAGTCCTGATTTATTTAATAAAAGGGGATTTGATTTGAGTTTCAGGAATGCGATTCACTTACCTAGGTGTAGAGATCTCTAGCAACAGTGACCTATATAGTGAAGTATGAGCACAAACCAATAAATCGACAGCTTTGGCTGGCTACCGGCGGGACACTATATGGAGAAACAAACACATGCTAACCGAAAGTAAGGTCAGGATATATAAGACATGCGTCCGCTCCATCATGACATAAGGGATAGAAGTGAGAGTCGATACCAACAGGACAAAAAAACTCCTTAGAGTGGCGGAATTGAGAACCCTACGCTCCATCGCAGGCAGAACTCTTAGAGATCGTATCAAAAATTACATGATAAAGTCTGTCTGTGGTGTTGAAGACGTAGTGAGGTGGGGAAGAAGCAGAATCTGCTTCTGGAGGGATCACGTGGACTGCATGGAGGATACGAGACTTGCGAAAATTGCAAAGACTGAAAACCCTAGCAGCAGGAGATTACCAGGAAGGCAGCCGAAAAGATATAAAGACAGCTGGACGTCATCATCCTATGACAGCCCACTGTCACAAACAGGTCATACCTAGACCAAGAGAAAGAAGATGAAGAAGGATTTGAGTCCCGAGTAAGAGTGTCTTCGAGGAAAATTAGCCCACTGAACGGAGTAATATACAATTCCTTTTAAATTATAATTTTATTGACTTACTCGTATCTTGTTTTTTTTTTCTTCTATTTTTGCATCACTTGGCTCGATTTTAGACTGTTTTTAAACTAAAGCATCTTCAACATATTTCTGGTTGCTATAAAGGGATCACTACAAATTAATATGCCCACTAGATGAAAGTGAAGCATCTAACCAACTAGACTGCAGAGGTAGTCATCCGATATTAACCTCACCTAACCTAACCAACTAGACCGTAGAGGTAGTCATCCGATATTAACCTAACCTAACCTAACCTAACCAACTAGACCGCAGAGGTAGTCATCCGATATTAACCTAACTTAACCTAACCTAACCAACTAGACCGCAGACGTAGTCATCCGATATTAACCTAACCTAACCTAACCTAACCTAACCAACTAGACCGCAGAGGTAGTCATCCGATATTAACCTAACTTAACCGAACCTAACCAACTAGACCGCAGACGTAGTCATCCGATATTAACCTAACCTAACCTAACCTAACCAACTAGACCGCAGAGGTAGTCATCCGATATTAACCTAACCTAACCTAACCAACTAGACCGCAGAGGTAGTCATCCGATATTAACCTAACCTAACCTAACCAACTAGACCGCAGAGGTAGTCATCCGATATTAGCCTAACCTAACCTAACCAACTAGACCGCAGAGGTAGTCATCCGATATTATATCAAAATACTGATCCGTTATGATCTGTTATCATCCGGCACTGTATCGGAATAATAATCCAATATTGTACTGTATTGTTGTATTAAATTTTCACTGTATACAATATATTTCACTGTATACAGTATACAATATAACCTGGAGTTAAAATTGGCATGAAACAATCTCTGCCTAATGACCACAAATATACTTCAAATGTATTAATAAGTGATAAACATATTAGCATGCTTTTAAAAACTATTTTACCTGACTACACTCCAAAAAGTTTATTTTTATTAACCTTTTTACGTACCATTGGGAATCGAACCTGAAATACCCAAATAATAGTCAAACTTTGTCAAACGTTGTACAGACTAGAACACGGAGGCCATCTATTACCATCTAAAATAATAATACTATCAAATCCAATTATACTGCAATCCACGTTTATAAACACAAAACTTATAATCAATCGGCTCGAGTAAAAACATTTTATTTTGTTTTAATAAAATTCAGTAAAAAATGAACACTTTTAAGGCTTCCATGGCAAGGTAGATAACTGTTTACTGAAACTTTCTCACGTTGCCGTGGCACCACGCTGAAAACAGGGGCTGCAAAACGAATTAAAATTTAAATGGCTTATTAATTTTTAAGCATGCTTTTAAGGCGAAATTTGATATTCCTTTGTAGTGAAACTAGTTGGTTATATTTTATGTAAACGCTTTCAACAACAGCGTTTATTCCGAATGAAAACAGCTGTTGAAATTTTAGGTTGTGAAATCAGAAAATTGTACTCAAATTACCGTTTTATTTTGTGTAACAATTCTATGAAGAATGGATTTTATATTCGGATATTTAATAACAAATTACTTTGTTATTCCACTTATTACTATAATTCCTGCGAAACGTGTTGCTACATCTTATCTCGAGGCTTTCCTCATTCTACCGGAGGAGACTAGAGATAGGATATTTAAACATCATGGGGATTAATGAAGTCAATTAAATAAATAAATTTATTAATAAATATTCTTTCATATGGATCTCTACATTTTTTTTAATTAAAACCTTTGATTGATCAAGAAATTAATAGATATGTTTGATTAGTTTAATATTCGTGCAACAATGAATATGAGTGAAATTTGGACAGAAAATCAATGAAAGTGCCAAGAAAATACGATAAAAATGGCTACAATGAGAAGAATGTGTAGTGTATCAATGTATTGCAGAAAAAAAATTAAAAAGTTAAGGGTGAATTTTAGCAATAAACTGATATGTTAAATAGGAAGTTAAGGAGCAGGTTAAGAAGGGGTTGGTACACATTGAACGGATGGGGGACGACAGAATGATTAAGAAGAATATGTTATTTGACAATGTATTGCTGAAAAAAAAAGAAAAAAGTTATGGGTGAATTTTAACAATAAACTGATATGTTAAATAGAAAGTTTACCCTGAGAGTGCTACGAGAAAAAAATATAATTGTCTATCTAGTGCCGAGATATATTTACGATTCGGACGTTCGTGATAAATATTTATTTTAAACAACAAAAAAAACAACAAAAATATATTTTTACAACATAAATATATTTTAGAATATGTACCCTTGTATTCTAAATGAATAATATTCATTTAGAATACAAGGGTAGAACAAATTTCTTCCACTGCTATAGCAGTGCGCCGATCTCTCAGGGTTAAAGAGCAAATTCAGAAGGGGTTAGGACATAATGAACGGATGGGTGATGCCAGAATTATTTACAAAGCGATCATTAGTAGAAGTCGGAGAAGAGGACGACCTAGAAAAGTAAAGTTTTACTTAGTGAAGGAAATTTTGAAAGAAGAAAATGTTAGAAGTAAGAAAAAGAGAAAAAAACAATAGGAGAAGATGTATGCATGTGAAAAAAGTGAAGTAAATGTGTCACGATATGAGACTCCATGTCCTCTCTGGAAAAAAATGGTTGGTAGCTGGATTTATATGTTTTTAATGCTTTTATTTTAGAATAACAAAGAAATGGTTATGCTATACTATTAATTATATTTATCAGCATGACGTGTGTTTCAACCTCCTATCCCAAAGCTCCCCTCTGGATCACTTTAACTGAAGAGTGCCTCGAGGTGTTGTAAATGTGAAATTAATTTTGAATGAAAATTATTAATAACTTTTTTAATGCAGCCATTTACGAATAACCTCCAAAAAAGGTTCTGTGTGTTTACATGATGAAAGGAATAATTTTTTCCCCATAAGATACTTATACATAATTTGTAATGTGTTATAGGATTTTTAAAGAGTTTATTTGTTATAAAGTTTGTGTAAGCCATTTTTTTTTAAATATTTTCTATAGAGCTTTAATGTCATGCGATTTTCAAAAGACCATTATGCCATGAACGCATTATTTTTTAAGTAAAAACAAGGGGTTCTTAAATTTTTCATGCAGAAAAAATAGAAAATAAGATGGTAACAAGATTTTTAACAATGAGAAATAAGTCTTTTTAACTTTGATGTTGGACAGATATCAAAATTATAAATATAAAATAAAGACTTAACCCAACTTGCTGGCTTGAAAAAAAATCGATATCTTTTTTAAGAAGCGCCGTCCTAATTAGTGACCTAAGGGGCCAACCAAATCAAACCTTCTACTTTAACACTTCTTTTTCGTTTATATGGTAACCCTGCAATTTATTCAATCTGAATATATTGAAGAGCGTGGTCGGGAGACAACATGACCTTCAACTCCATTGATTGATGCTTCAAATTAAGAACCTCTTAAGGTTGTACGGAACTCGCTGTTCACCAGCTTGCATCCATCTAGCAAGCATGATATTTTTATCAGGCAAATTCTTTTTATCACACTTAAATCCTTTTCATTTTATTTTTGGGTAGCATCAGAAATCAAACCTTAGAACCCCGGGTGGAAGTCATACATCTTACTTTCAAGACCATGGAGGCTAACTTGTTTACTTTTTTATCTATAAAATCAATTCAAATACAATCCATATAGATACACGCTTTTAGATTTAGTTTAAAAAATCGCTTCAAAGTATTCACAATGAATCCTTGCTGAGCATTATTTCGACTATTTGAAAAAAATCCCATTACCCAACCATTCGCTAACGACCAACTACGTGGCTCGAATTAATGAGAATCGTCCAGAATGCATTTTAGCCTGAAATTGGGAGCGGACAATGAGGTTTTTGCTTTTTCCCCGCTTTTTGCGCCCTAACGAACCTCGCTTCGGAGCTTAACGACTAAATGTCGATGACCTCAAGGGTAAATAAAAACTAAACCTCTTTACTAGGTTTTACTGTGGAACGTTTCTCGGTCTATTTACCGAATCGATTGTCAGATTAAGTAATTGGAAAATTTAAGGCAGTGGATTAACTTTCTGATTCGTTTAATTTATATTTCCTATTTTTGTTTGTATTAAAAATAAGGTACTTTAGACAGATGACGATTATTTTAGACAAAAGTCCCTAAAACCATCTCAAAGGTTATATAATATTACTATAGACCAATGCACGTAATATTAAGTTAAAAATTAACTAGCGTTTATTTCAGTCGGTGAACGAAGAAGATGGATTGCAAATGAGAACAGGCCATAAATCGAAAAATAATTCAAAAACATAAAAAAAACAAAAATTCTAATAATTGCATGTATGTTTGAGGAAATATGTTATATACTCGTATGTATATATATAGGTACAATAATGAAGAAGAAATAAAAATAATCGATTTTTAAAAAACAACAAATAAGACCACCTCAGTGGCTTAGTTGTTAAGACGCTTTTAACAAGGTTCCAGACTAGTTTTTATTTAAGGCTCTATTAACTATTTTTGGTAAGATAAAATAAATTTCAACAAGGCAATAGACTTAACCAAGTTGTTTTATGTTTTATAAAAATGTAAAACAGCATAGCAAAAATATATAGTGTCAAGAAAATAATACTTTGAAAGAAAGGAACATTGAAATTGAGATAAATCGTAGAAGCTGTATAGGAAGGTGTGTGGATATAGAGGAGGCGAAATATATATGTCGCGATAGGTAATTCTGGCGCTCTCTCATATTGGCCTACCCTAACAGGAAGATGGTATATATATTCATGTGTTTAATCATCGGTTTTATTTTTCTGAATGTTATAAATAACAATTCATTTAAAGCAAAGATGTGTTTAGTCACCATATATATTCAATATTTATTTATATTCCATATGTTGGAATAAGCATTATGTAATATATAGTACAAGTAATAAAATAATACATTTCCGAGTATTTGTCATAAGAAAAATATAAAAAAAAACCTTTGTTCCTTTCCTGAAATATAATTTCATACAGATAATAATATACGGGTTTGTGTGACAGGTAACGTTTTCTTCAGCAGTCCGTGGGACGCTGAAGAAATATTAGTCTACTCATGACGCGTGATGACTGGCAGATTAATAGTCCTTCAAGGTAGACCGAATACCTCCCCGTAAGAGAAGGATATTAATGCCACCCGTCAAAGCCTTATTCATTCAAAGTGGGTATTGGACCCAAGGATAAAAGGATACCTCGATGGAAACGCACAGTGGAAGAAAAAATATTATCAGGATTCCCATTGTTGAAGGGGGCGCTTTCTTTAAATCTTTAACATGACCCTTTTTGAATTCCACATCTAAGCCTTTTTGTTTTTTCAGCTTTTTATTTCTTTTTTTGTCTGAATCGACAATGCAGGTGAAAATTCGTCGATGAGAAATTTTCGATTGCGTAAGAAAGGTGGTTTATTATACAATATAAATATTTTTTTTTGCTTTAATAATATTTTGTGCCTTTAAATGTTTCAATTCTGTTCGTGGACACTCTGACCCAGTGATCAAAATATATTTTTTAGCAGTACGTGTCTCAAGAGCAATTTCCAGTGGTTCTCGGACTGGTTTTACTTGGAGGCCTTTTTTAACCGAATATTGCGGTTGTAATAATCTATATGTAGATGTATTCCAGTAAATAAACTCTCTGTTTGGTGGTCTTTCATTTTCAATAAAAGTAATCTATCTTCCATTCGATATTTATTTTAACTGAAGAACAATCTACGTAATCCATTTGGTAAGACGTTTGACCTCTACTCGTGGGCTTAAGGTTCAATTCTCGATGGTCCCAAATAATAAAAAAGGGTCTAAGTCTGCTATAAGAGCTCGTATGTTAACTATGCCTGCGTGCACCGAGTACATATACGAAAGTTGTTGCCTCTTACAGTTTTATTTTTTTAATAAAGATACCTTTGACATAAATGATATTTATTATTTCAAATAAACATGTCGGTATGCTCCGTTCAACTAACTTCAGCGCAGCATCAAATTCAGTGTAACGATGTGACCAGTGAGTTTGCTGGTGGGCAACGGCTCACTCACTTAAAAAAATTTCCAACTATATTGACGTTGGAATGGCGAGCAAATCATCGATTTCGAGACATAGCAAGGACATATTACCAACACGTGTAATAAGAAATGTTGAGTTCCATACCTACTTCTGTGGTTTTGAGCCCGAAGACCCTATTGATGGGGCTGAAGACAGCTCGATGTCTCAAGAACACTCTTCCATTTATTCACATCACCAATTTGGATATGTCGAAGGATCACATACGATTACAGAAAAACTTTCATAGAATCGGTTAACATTTTATTATTGTCTTCTTCTTCCTCTTCTTTTAGGCACGTTGGCCTGTTATGGTCCTGCATCATCGTTTCCCTCTTGTGACGTCAACTGCCAACTGTGTTTCAATCTTTTGGTAGGTCGTCCCGGAGGTCTGCTTGCTTGGGGGATTCTGTCCCTGGCCATGTTTACGGCTCTTGGTTCCACCATTCTGGATACATGTTCATTCCAGAACCTTCATCTCTGTAGTCCCCATCTGATAGTATCTTCAATTTCGCACATCCTTCGGATTTCTGTGTTTCGTACTCTATCACGAAGGATTTTGCCAGCGATACTCCTGAGTACCTTAATTTCGCTGGTTCGGAGGAGATTTTTAGTTCTGACAGTGTCGGCTCTGGACTCTATGCTATATGTCCTTATGAGGCGGACACAGGTCTTGTATATCCTCACCTTGCTTTGTATGTTCAAATACTTTGTTTTTCCAGATATTGTTCTTTAAACATTTGTAAATAACTGCGGCGTTTTGTGATTGTTCAAGTACTTCACCAAAGAGGCCATTATTGCTCATTATGCTTGCATTTATTATTGTGTAATACATTTTCATTGTTGGGTTAGGTATATACGAGTAAGCGCTAAACTTTCCTGTCTCGACACACATCATTCGCCCATACATCTTCTAATACAACTCATATAGTTTTCCTGCCTAAACTTCCCATAGCTATACACCATTCGATATATCTTGTGTCGCTTCCATCATATAATTAAATATTATTCAAATAGCAGGATTCCTTAAATTTCTCCAATATTTCATTGTTCTCCCAAAAATCGCATATACTATTCTTGTCACATTTTTCTATCACCATAACTTTGGATTTCGTAAAATTCTTTCTAAGATCTTTTTCTTTTGCATATTTCATACAATTCACTTGCAATTTGTCCTCTTTCCTCGCTAACATTCCTGTAAAAATGTTACAGTAAACTACAAAAATGGGCTAAAGGATAATTCACGTTGATTTTTTTTGCATTATAAACAGATGTTTATTGTTACTTTCTCTTAAAAAATTACAATGCAGTTTTAAAGTCATAAAATTTTGATGTTATTTTGTGGACTTTAAAGTGCCTAAAATATCCATTTGATCAAAACAATACAAAAAAGTTTCAATGCTCAAACGTGGTTTAAAAAGCATGATTCAAAAATTACACTTTACATTTTTTTTTTTAAAAAGGCATATTATGAAGTTAGGTTTCAAAGTTTCGTATGTAGTTAGATTAAAAAAACACATCTGTAGTTAGGTTTAAAAGTTTCGTATGTAGTTAGGTTAAAAAACACATATGTATGTTAGTTAGGTTTAAAAGTTTCGTGTGTAGTTAGGTTTAAAAAAACACATATGTAGTTAGCTTTAAAATTAAACAAAAAAACTGTTTTCTCAATATAATCACCATGTAGATGGGATATAATCACCATATGACAAAATATGACAAACACTGCCCTTTAGTAAAGCGAGAAAACCATTACTTTATAGCCAGATGTACTCCGTAGATAAGCATACCTAATAAGACATAACGCATCCAGCCCTGGAGTTTCTTATTTGATTCCCGTTAGTACCCAACTTTATTGAAAATAATTCCAATCAAGTTTTCGTCTTTTGTTCCAGACAAGTTTTCAAATGTTTTAAATATTTCAGGTTGGTTAGAATATATTGCAATACTACCTTGATCAAAAAGTTTTAGGACTTTATTCATAAAATCGAAAATACAAGTTTATTCATCAAAATCGATAAGGTCCCCTTCAAAGTACTCCCCATCGACTGCAACGCACTTACGCCAGCGCTTGGACCAATCCTCGAAACACCGCTGGTACTCAATTTTCGGTATGTCCATCAGAGCCGTCTTCGATTTTTTCATGACATCCTTTCGGGTGCTGTAACGCGTTCCGCGAAGCGGTTTTTTAAGTCGGTTGAACAGGAAAAAGTCGCAAAGAGCCAGATCAGGTGATTTCGAAGGCTGCTGGATAGTATTCGTGTTGTTTTTGGTAAAAAAACTCATGGAAATCGTGTCTTTTGCGATTTCAACGCGGTGCTTTTTTTGCATGAAATTGAGGTATTTCGGCACCAGTTTTGCAGTGACACGTCTGAGGCCCAAATCATTAACCAAAATGTCTTGAGCGGATCCATAAGCGATGTTCAAGTCCTCTGCCAGCTCTCTGATGGTCAATTTGCGGTTTTCGGCCAACATTTCTTTGATTTTACTGATGTTTTCATTGGTTTTTGACTGCCACTGCGTTCGTCATCCTCAACCGACTCACGACCCCTTCTGAAGCGTTCGTGCCATCGAAAAACACTTCTCCAACATTTCCAAGGTCTGCGGACCGTTAAATCCGTTTTTCACACAAAATTTAATGCACACTCGTTGATGCATGGTTGATGCAATTTTCATACTTGTAAAAAATCAAAAACACGCACAAAGGTAGATGTACTCAGTACAGCGTAACTTTTATAAATGTCAAGCTATGACGCTGAAATTTGAAGGGAAGTGTCAATGATAGATGTGGTAACCTAACAAAAAAATATGAATTCCAATCGGGTGACTGACAGCGCCACACGGTGGCCGGTCCTAAAACTTTTTGATCAAGGTAGTTTGGTAATAAATTAGGTTGTATTATATACAATGAAAATAAAATTAAAGATAAAATATATTAACATTGTAATATGTTTAGTTAAACACTATTTATTCCTCTTTATATAACGGTATAACACTACCGGTTTCAATGTTTTCATTTCACCATCAGGGGAGCGCAAACAAGACAATGTTTTTAAACCTCCAAAGAGTAAATTTCTTAACAATAAATAATATAATACATCCATTGTATGCAACGTATTCAAGTTGCTTTCAACAAAAGAGCAAATTATTTAAAAGATTTATGGGAAAAACTAGACTGAATTTTTTTTCGTGGTCAATTTAGTTTAAATACATAAACTTCTTGCTTGAAGTTAATAGTTCTACATATTGAACCGCGGAGGTTGTCGTAATTATCAAATTTTCAATTAGGAACGGCACAAGATTGGTCGATAAACAAACCAAGTTGGGACGGGTTATACATCATAATATAATATGAATAAGGAACGAGGCTCTGGTATGCGAAGGGTAAAATTGGCAGGACGTGTTGTCATGTGCGTTAAGTTAGATAATTTCTAAACTTCCGTCGTAACCCTTACATTCCATACTTAAATAAATAGCGCCAAAGGTTAAGATTAGGCCGGAGCAATATATCATATCGCCAAGTAATATTGTTCGATACCGTTCCGACGCCGACGTCTCTGCTGGTTTATTAAATTCCGTTTTGGTACAACCCCTAATGTATGACGCTTCCTTCATGAATATTACATCATACCTGTACGAGAATTAACTTTTCGAGAGGGTATGATTAAATAGTAAAAAAAGAAAATTAATAAAACAATTAATTAATTGATCAAAGGTTTCGTTCGGCTTTAACTATTTGTACAGAATGTATTTTAAACAATGAAAAAGCATTTAACCCCTTTAAATAAAAACATATTGGTTTGCAACTTAAAAAGCTACACAAATGCAATATAACTATTAATGAACTTAACTTATTTATATTTTTTAACACCTTTAAACAATTCACAATACATTAATTGTATTGAATTTTTCTTTCGTTGTATACAATACAACTTAGAACCTTCCACACAACCAGAAAGATATTAAAGAGGTCTTAAGTATAAACTATGTTAGACTATAATCCATTTCAAATATACCTAAGTTCCAATGGGTTTCGAACCTGCAGCCCCCGAGTTAAGACTCAAGCATCTTGCCAATTAGGTAATTGAAGTCTTTATTTTGTGGTTTTACGTTGAAGTTGAACTCCGTTGAAGCGTTATGCTTACCACATTTAGTGGTACTGTATTGGATACAGAATCTTGAATTAGAAATTTAAACTTCGCGATGCCTTGCAATGGACTATTTTAACCCCGATAGACTTGTCTGAGTTTGTAATGTTCGGAAATGACATTTTTTTGTGAAAAAAAATTAGTTTAATAGGCTTTTTAAACCAAAGTTTTATCCATATTAATAATAAGCTTACAAATTAATTGTTTCTACACAATTTAAGCCATTGTCGTCTTTCTTATGACAAATATGTTCTATCCAACTCGCATTCGTATTGTACAAGGTGGCCACTGAAAAACTGAAGGGTTTAAAAAGTCATAACTTGTTCATTTTTAATATTTTTTTTTACAGGCTATAAAGCTTTACTACCTCAAATTATTTAGCAGCGTTTGCAGTACGCTATTTGATTTCAGCACCTAGACAGAGATAATGACAACTTGATAATGAGTGATAAGGCCCATTTTCATTTAAACGGGTTCATCAACAAACAAAACGGCAGATTTTGGAGTACTGAGAATCCCAGAAAATTACATCAGCATCAATTGTATCCCCAAAAATGCACTGTTTGGTGTGGTTCTATGGCTGAAAGAATTATCGGTCCCTATTTCTTTGAAAATGAGGACGGTCAGCCAGAAAGAATCAACGGGGCCCTGTATAGGACAATGCTTGAATTACGCCCAGCGGTTGAATATAATCAGGAGGTATGGTTCCAACAAGATGGAACTACTGCGCATACTGTTAGGGCGACGATGGTAGTGTGGCGATGGCCGTACAGCGATGTACATCCTTCGGCTTTTCATGGGCCACCCTGTATAACATTTTCTTTTTTAATAGCACAACCTGGAGGACTTATTACTAAAGTGTAATCTCTTCCAGCTAGAGGTATTTAACAATTATTGGAGTCAACAAGTATGAGACTAGCAATCCTCGGTTTTGAATACAGGTGTCACCAACAAGATCAAGCAGGTTTACATCACCAGTGACTTACTCAAATAATACTGTAAACTTCTTAAAATATGAGAAATAAATAAAATCAATATTAAAAATAAACGAATAAATTAAAGGCATTATTCAGTTTGAAAGTGGATTAAGTCCCTTTCTATTATTATGTGTATTATGTTATCAAAAGAAAACGTATTACTCTATTAAACTAATTTTGTTTCAAGGTGTTTATAATCACTGTTTTTGATTATCTGTAATAAAACAAGGTTCATAACTCTATTAAGTTTAAGTTAAGAACAAAAGTAATTTATGTTTCTATCTCTGAAAACTTGGAAATCTTTCTGTTAAATTCTGCTTCCTACATACAGTAACCTAACGTACGAGTACATTAACATATACAGCGAAACGAATTGTAGAAACGCTTGCAGATTTGCAGTTGTTCAACATTCCCATGTAGCAACGGAAACATTAATCCTCGCTACAGAAGTTTTACTTTGCTCTACCAAAGTTTATGTCCGTAATGTCCCTCAACTAAAGGAAAAGAGGTTTTTAAGATATTTGCTTCTTCATTCGTGCTCTACAAAACCTCTTGAGGGTGAGAATTGAAAAATGAAATTTTCCTCTTCCGGCTGGCTGTACTTCTCGAGAGTTAGACACAGATAGAAAGAGGAGCATTGAAAGTAAAGGAGACAAACTTTTAAAATGATCACACAACTTAATCTCATCTTAAGACTGAGGCATGAGAATTATGAAAGTTTCAAAAAGTTTATTTAATTAATCCAAAGATCAGAAATACTTCCTTATATTTTTATTTTCTTATAACTTGAAAATTGCATAATATATGAGTGCTTTTGTATTAAAATTGATTATAGTTGGAAACGATTAATGTTATCCAATGTGACATCAGCGAGAAAACTTTGGATTATATTGTATATTTTTTTAATGTTCACAAAGTGATGTCGTCGTCATTGCCGGGCCTCGTAGTCGAGGATCCCCTCGCCACTCCAACGTCAATCTTGAACCGTTCTTTCACGTCAATCATGTGATCTTCTGTGAGAAAACAGCCCGATCCTAGATGCGCACTACTTTCCGCAAATGTCACAGATATGTGGGCCATGCTGAGCCGCCTGGCCATGCTGATGCATGTTCACAGCGCGCTGACTGTTCTCACACGTTTAGCCGTAGAGACGAGATCAACCCGAGAGCTTACGGCTCTCCAACCCTCACGGTCTCGAGTCACCCGCTCCCAGTCCTTAGGCGCCCTGCACAAAGTAAGCGACACTTGCAGACTGTCCTTAACTCTTCGCTTGCCCAACAATTCCCCGTACAAGACGTATTTTGGGAGTCTATGATCGCCAATGCTTATCACATGCCCGGTCCACCGCAATTTCGCATTTACAACCATATATTCTATAAGTTTACAGTTTGATGTACATCCAATCGTTTATGAAGATCTTTCTGAATCGATTCAATAAGGCGAGAAATTATGACGAGATTTTTTGCCGTTGCTGGTCATGTTGCGTCGAATGATCTACCTCTAAGAATAAATATGGATGGCGTGTGTAGCTTGAGAAAACATTTAAAAACAACCCTTTTTGCGAGGTCTCATCAAGATTATACATTAACGTTGCTCACAAAAATTACACTACACCTAAATCCAAATGTGTTACTATGGCATATCGGCAGATCAACAAAGGTTTTTCGTAGTTCATCTGCTCTACGAAATCATCGAACATCAAGCTCTAATAACTCATATTTATTATTTTTTGTATAGTTATTAAATAAACAAGTTATTTAAATAAAGAAACTGAATATATTTGTACACTTTAATTGTAAATATATATGTAGGTACTAAAAAGAAAATATAAGAAGGGTGCCACGAAAAATTCATTATTTTTTTAGTGTCACCTCTAGAAAAAAGTTGAAACTACTGCTCCATGGTGTATCTTTCCATTTAACGTTAATATAAAATAAAGTTTTTTTTTACCTGGTGAGTTTATTTCCATGTGGCAATCTCTTCCAACCAACCAGAAATATGTTTTTATAGGCCCTAAGTGTTAACCAGACTGGAATCCCATTTAAAAAAATCCAAGTTCCAGCGGGGATTGAACCCGCAACCTCCGGATCGGCAGACAAGTGTCTTACCACCAGGCCACGGAGGTCGTCAAAGTTATATATTAAGTAAAAATTACAAATCATAACTGATATTTTAGATCAATTTAATTAATATTACAATCTCCACAAGGTACAAGAAGATGTTAAACGATTGTACCTTGTTAATAGTCCAACCAGTTTAGGATCGCCCAGAAAATAGTCCAACCAGTTTAAGATCGCCTAGAAAATAGCCCAACCAGTTTAGGATCGCCTAGAAAATAGTCCAACCAGTTTAAGATCGCCTAGAAAATACTCAGCCCCTGGTCTGCTGACATCCTGAATTGTTCACATTTGACTTCAAGTAACAGTTAAATTGTTCATAATAGTGCTTGATAATCATGATCTAATATAAAAATAACATCAGTATATAAAACTCTAATCATACGACATTTAGTATGTGGATACAAATCACGGGCTCTCTCTCTACCTCTTCTATGGAAAAATGAGTTTCGGAGTTTTTCTAACTTATGCAATATCTCCTCGTTAGCATCGAAATAACATGCGTCATCGTAATCAAGTAAAAAGAATGTGAAGTCAGTTTTCTAATTAAAACACGTAACAAATGAGTTCATCGAGGATTAGCCAAAACTTATCTCATCATCAATGAGGTTTAAGCTCTGCAAGGCTTTGTGGCATCAGACGTGAGAGGTTATTAATTTCCACCAATTCATAAATTGATATGAAACTTTTCATATTAGGAAAATGCTCAACGATCAAAGAAGTTAGTTTGGCGCGATGTAGAATAATACACGTATAACTTAAATTGCTGCTTCCTCTAGAACGGGGTGTTTTGAAATTGCCGGGAAGCGTGTATTATGCGGAACACTATCTTTTCTCAAGCGCACATGCAACTTAAGCCGTCAGACTTTCAGCGTTTCAGTTCTGAACTCTTAGTTAAGTATACAAGTCAATGCCAAGAAAGTGAGATAGGAAATTTAATAACTGGAAATAATTTCATTAAGCTTTCATTCCATTTATTTATCTCATGAAGTGCAGCATACAAAGTTTCTTATTCATTATGTTTTTTTTTGCATATATTATTCAAGATCTTTATAGTGCAATACAATAAGTAAAATAAAATACATATATTATTTATAATTAAGACATTAACATTTTTTTAAGTGATTTCAGGTGCAAGCTAACTTAGGTACATGGATTTTAGTTGTAATACATCTTTAGGAGATGTGTCCTAGAGGGAGAGACGATGATGATTTGTTGATAAATAAAAAACGTTTTCGATCGCAATGCGGAAAGAGAGTTTTTATTAGTAAACGTAGGTATTTATACTATTCCCGCGTGTGTGCGGTAATGCGAGCAAGATATCCTTCGTCTCGTTTCTGCATTAGCAAAACGATTAATGTCGTATGTAGGTGATAATTTATTTACGGAACTGGCGCGACAGATGTGGTGCGTTCTCGCTCTAGCATGGAATGCGCTCCGCGTCGGCTATGAGTTGAATGACCGGCGCGTGGGCTTTGTATTTGTTTGTTTTGCATTGCTAAGGAATGTAAAGTTCATTTCATCGGTCATTGACCGCGTGTGCGACTGAGTGTGCGACCGCCACACATCTCATAAGGCTTATTGTTAAAATTAGATAGTAAAAATAATAAAATAACAATTTACATAGTGCTATTTACGAAGCAGTGTCTTCTCAAAGGCGCTCCACCTCGGGATTCGAACCCACTAATATTTACAGGTTAAAAATATTATGAAATAAATAAAGTTGATAAATACGAGTGACCAATGACGGATTAGAATGAGCTTCTATACACTAATGCATTGTACGTACTATAGAAATAATTTTGAATGTATGTGTAAGTTTGAATGTAATGTATGTGTACAAGGATTTAAGTTGTAATTTAACCGAGGCACATGGATTTTAGTTGTTATCTAACTGACGTATATGAATTTTAATTGTTATCTAACTGAGGCACATGGGTTTCAGTTGGTATCTAACTGAGATATATGGATTTTAGTTGTAATCTAACTAAGATACATGGATTTTAGTTGTAATCTAACTGAGGTATATGAATTTCAATTGTTATCTAACTGAGGCACATGGGTTTCAGTTGGCATCTAACTGAGATATATGGATTTTAGTTGTAATCTAACTAAGCCACATGGATTTTAGTTATTATCTAACTGAGGCACATGGGTTTCAGTTGGCATCTAACTGAGGCACATGGGTTTCAGTTGGCATCTAACTGACGTACATGGGTTTCAGTTGGCATCTAACTGAGGCACATGGGTTTCAGTTGGCATCTAACTGAGATATATGGATTTTAGTTGTAATCTAACTAAGACACATGAATTTTAGTTGTTATCTAACTGAGGCACATGGGTTTCAGTTGGCATCTAACTGAGGCACATGGGTTTCAGTTGGCATCTAACTGAGGCACATGGGTTTCAGTTGGCATCTAACTGAGGCACATGGGTTTCAGTTGGCATCTAGCTCGATGCAAACGGGTACGGCTTGATGGTTTCTTTAAAAGTAAAACATAATAAGGATTGCATTAATGATATGCTTTTTCAAACGTTTGTTAAAATAATGACCGAGAAAGAGTTTGCAAAAGAATGTAAAAATATGGATTGTCTCAATATTATTTCATAACAAGACTTTTTTCAGCAAATTAATTTCTGTTGGTAAAATTACTACTGATATAAAAGTTGTAGATGAAATTCAAAACCTGAAACGGTAAAACATCATTTCTAGAAAATAGATATTTTCAATTAAAAATGTTTTTTTTAATTCAGTTTAATGATAAGGTCGTAGTAAAAACGTGTAACGACTAAACATTACTTAATGGAAATGTCTATTTTCAATAAAAATCCCTTCATAATTATTTTACATTAAAATTCAAATACACAAAGGATTTTTCTTCGAATTTTTTTAACCAAGAGGAAAGTGTTTTTTTTTTAATACTGACTGTGTCATTAATCTTCCAATTTATATGTGGGCTGAAGAACAATGTTAGTTAAGCTCTTTCCGATGGAGATTTTTATTAAAAGGATAATATTAATAAACCTTCCATAATATTTCGATTAAAACCGACGTTTGCTTTTCTATAGAATATTTCGCTGGCTTTTTTTAACAACTTAATTTAAATATTTTTATCGCTTGGAGTGGTCATCGAACGAACGTTAAAGTATATCTCCGTCAAAAAGGAAGAAAGATATTGCCAAAAAAAATAAGGTTCTTTAAATTTTTCAAAGTTTAATGAAAATATTTTCATAGTCCTGGCAGTCTGTCATTTAACCCAATAGGTCTCAAAAAAATATATTTTTACATATTTAGAATATGATTTTGTTTTAGTTATCTAAGTGATAAAGGAGAAATGTGAACTTAAGGCTGATATGTGGTTGAACTGAGTAATTATAGAAGATCTTAAAGCTGATGTATTAAATAAGATAAAGACGTGTACTCTGAGATGGTTTGCGCATGAAGAAAAAATAAATGCAGAAAGTCTAACAAAACAAATATAAACAACAAGTGAGAGTAGAAAGCGAGAGAGAGGAATACCAAGGAGAGTATTGTTAGATCAAGTTAATGTTATGTGGAATGAAGGAAACATAGAAAGTAAGAGAATTGTACGAGTATATAAAAGAGGCGAAGGATCTGAATGTCTGGCGTGCTGTTTTTTTGATCTACCTCGATAGAGAAATGGTGTTGTGGCGGTCGCCCACTCGAATACTGTGGGCATTCATACCTACGGTCAATAACCGATGTAATGACCTTCGCATTCCTTGACGAAATCTAAATAAACAAGTCCCAAGTTCACACGCCGGCCATTACAGTCCGAAGTTCACCCGCCGGCCATTCAACCCATAGCCAAGCGGACCGCATTCCATACTAGAGAGAGAACGCACCACGCTTGTCTCGCTAGTTCCGTATTTGAATGATACCTACATACTATACAACAATTCATCGTTTTGCATTCACAGAAACGAGACGTAGGCATATCGCGAGCGCATTCCCGCGCACATTCTAAAAAGATATAAATACCTACGTTACTAATAAAATAGAACTCTCTTTCCGCATTACGATCTAACGTGTTTTATTGTTTATCAACAAATCAACCTCATCATCTCGTCCCACTAAGACACAGCTCCTAAAGTGTGATGGAGTGTATATTTGTGTTAATATTTAAGTGATGGTAATGCGTAAAAAGAAAAACAATTGTTACCCCTTTCTGGAAGGTTTATCAACTTCTTTTATTATTTATGAATACTACATAAATACGTCATCGTCATTGTCAACCAGGGTCGATCCACTGCTGGATGAAGGTCTCCCCAAGCTCACTATAAATAGTTCGATTTTTTGCTCGTTGATGCCATGTGATGCTGCCATGCTTCCTGATTTCATCTTGGCGTACCTTCGGTCTTTTTGTGGGCCTCTTTATTCCTCTTGGGTACCATTGGATTATTTCGGATGTTCATCGGGAGTCTGACATTCTGGCTATTTATCCTGCCCATTGCCATTTCATTCTTTTGCACACCATTATAACGTCCTCTACCTTTGTTATATTGCAAATCTAGGTGTTTCGTTTACGGTCTCTTTTTCTATATCCCAACATGCATCTCTCGATGCCCCTTTGTGTGGTCTGAGGCTTTTGTTTGTTCTTTACTGTGATTGTACATGTTTCGTAGCCATACGTAAATACTGGGAGAATACACTGTTTGTAGACCCAACGCTTCAAGAATATTGGGAAATAATTTTTGAAGATATTGTTTAAGCGTCCAAATGAGATCTACGCTAGTTTTGCCCTACGTGCTATTTCCTCCGATATGCCACCTACAAAGGAAATAAGTTGACCCAAATACTAATATTCCTGGACAAGTTCTACCGACTTTTCATCTACGTTTATTGGTTTTGGGGTACGAATGATCTTTAGTACCAACTGCAAGAATTGGCTGAGGTCAGCAAAGAAGTCGGTTTACAAAATAAATTTGTCAAAAACCAAGTACATGGCGAACAGCTTTGCTACCCCGAAACCAACATAAATACATACTCCACCTTAAGACGAATGTTTTATTATCACCCAACGGAACATCTACAAAATTTCGTTCTTCGAAATTCGTCTTTTTTTAGTCAGATTTCTGCAGTTTTCTTACCAATTATGTTTTCTTCAAATATATGCAAATACGGGGTAGTTCCTAATCTTATGGCAGCAGCCACTAGCTTTTTATTCATACACCGAACTTAAATGTGTATTTTTTTATATTTATATTGTATAAAAAAAAATGGATTCGGTCCCCGAATTGAAGTGCCCTTTAGGATAATTAGTTATCTAAACTGCGCGATATATAATATAATAAATAGTCTCTTTTTATTATTTCTATTTTACTCTTAAGCTGTTATTCATCTGAATTGACTTATTTTTTCAGCTCAAATGATGTTTGTCATAAATTCGTAAAACTCTTTAAAGAGCTTTTTTAGCTTTAATAATGTTTGTCATAAATTCGTAAAACTCTTTTAAAAGACGTAAAAAATATCGCGATGTAAAAAAACTCTGTCAAACGAAAGACAGCAACAGATTTTAACTACCGATAATGAAACATTGATTTGGATCTTGGATCGCAACAGCTTGCACACTTAATCAATACACGGACTGGTGACTTCCATCTGTTCAAAAAGTCTATTCTTAAGCAACTGATTCATACATGCAGTGTTCCTGCTTAAAATAAAACGTATTTTACTCGTGCGTCTGTCATCTCTGACACACTTTACTTAAACCAAAATTGTCAACGTATTAAAACCTTCGATATCAAAACAAATTGATTCTTAAGCAAAATTAAAGTCACATTGAGTTAAAACTGTTTCTAATTTTGTTTAAAATATTTTTTTTTACAGGGACTTAATATGTTTTATGGACCTCCCAGCCCATCGACAACAAATTTTAATTATAATTATTGCGCGTCCAAGGCGTTGCTAAATTTATTTTTCGGGTAAATATTACAAAATAATTTTATTAATAACAACAGTAATAAACTTTTTCCTGAAAGGCAATATCCGAAGACACTTTATCAAATGCGAGAGCTTTTTCCTGAGTTCCTTGAGCTTTTTCATAAAGTCTCATTACGATGATTCATAACGTCAAATACCACTTCAATAACAGGACATAAACATAATATTTAATAACATTTTGCTAATCAAAATCATTGCTTATTATCAAATATTTTTTATTATTCCAAGTACGCATGACAATAACAAATATAAATCTTCTGTGTCTAGTTCGTAAGATATTTTGTCTTACAGCTTCGAGTTACAAGCTCGTCATTCTTTTAAATGTCAGCAGAGACATCTCAAACAAATAATGAAGATACAGTGGTATCACAGTGCATCAAATGATGAAGTTTTGAGCTAACTGCTGTAGTAACAATGAAATGGTGTCACGAGCACGCTTGCATTGGTTTGTACACGTGGATCGTATGCCTAATAACAGATTCCCAAGAAATGTTCTCATTGATTAGCTGGTGGAGTGCAAACGGAGACGTAGTGGTTAGCGCAAGAGATATAAAGACGTACTGCATGATATGCTCAAAAACATTATTGCTCAGCACGCCAGAAGGAAACAGCAATATGTTACATAATGATGTTAGTTATCAGGAACCTATTAAGGATAAAATACACATAAGGGGGTTGGAGCCTGTATCAAATGTAAAATTAAATAAAAAGGGTCATAATTATCAATTGAAAACACTTTTGGTTAACCCAGATAGTATAAAGTGTCTAATCCAATAGGCAGCCTCCTTGGCCCATTATTTGTTTCCAATTCTTAGCCCATCATGGATGTGTTATGGGGCTTGTGAGCTGTTTTTTTTATAAAATATGAAAAAAATAACAATAAAATATCTCGACGCAGCTTCTTTCCCCCCAAAAATAAACTCCTCTTAAAAACTTTTATTCATCCTATCTTGACCTATGCTGCATCTTTTTGGCGTAGTGTGAGCAATACGGAACACCTGAAGCTTCAACAAGTACAGAAAAATATCTTTCAACATAAACGAATAAACCTCTCCCGACTTAAAGCCGAACAGCGTGAAGAAACCCCTTCAACATCACATTCTGACTTGGACCGTGAGCTCTATAAAAGCCAACAGAATCACAGCGATCCTCTTATTGCTGCCCTGGGGGCTTATGAGAGTAAATCCGCTCTATCTTTCTGTTATAAGCACAGACATCATGTGTTGCCTGGGTAGTCAACCTACAGTATTATCAGGAAGGACCAAGGTCTGAGTGAATGTGATAGAATACAAGTAGCCTGGACAAGTGGTCATATACTTGCTAAATAATTAGTTGTATGAATTATTATCTAGTTAAAAGTAGTATGTAGGTGTTAACTATTTATTACAAATTATATATTAAGATTATTAACCCTTCCCTTACGGTGCTAAATTTGAAACGCGTGCTCCGGTGTTGGGTAGTGAATACGCGATCAAAAATTAGCGATTTTAAATCGGAAAAATAAGAACATTCATAGATAATCCCCTTAATTAATTATAATTGAAGTTAAAAATTATAATAATTGAGATTTATTTGCTGAAAACATTAAAAAAACCATCTGGCAACGCTCACGGAACGGGCGTATGTCTAATCTATTTACAAGCCTAGAAGCTACTGCGACGCGGAGCGTCAGTGGCATACCCCGGCGTGGCTTACGCTTGCGACGATTGAGACAATTCAGCTCCCCGCAATTCAGTGGAGTATGCAAGAGTGAGATGCGAATATAGTGTCGTGCTACCCGCATACTCTTCACCTATCGTCAAGACACAAGGTCGAGGCACTTACAGCGTTTAAATGCGAATTTGTGTCCGATATCTTCACAAAATACCCACGATGTGGTCGATAAATTCTGATTATTATTAATATTATTTTTTAAATCAATGCGTAAATATATTATGGAGGAATACCTTAAATCTTAACCTTGTATTTATTATATTTATAGAGATATTGATGGTTATTAGAAGGAACGTGTAGAAGATACCCAACACAGGGAAGGAAAGGTTAAAAGTAAAATGACTTGTATTAAGGATAAAAAATACACGTGCAGCCCGCGAGCCTTCAGCCAATACTTGTTTTGGCACGCGGCCCAAAAAGATTGACCACCCTTGATCTAAATAAATAAATTCAAGGAATTGTTCACAAACTGTCAGCAACACGCAATTTTTTAGAATAAATATATTATTAAGTCTTACTTACTAAGATAAAATTTCAATACACCTGTAAGCAGCCACCTTTTTAAATGAAAAAAAAAACACCGATTATTTTTTTTAACTTTGTTAATATTCTTTTACCGCTCATTTTTCATAGTATAACCTGATATGAGTTTCTTGATAGCATTTCGAAAAAGTTTTTGAAGCGTCCAACTTATAATTAATTTATAAGTTCGAGAAATTGAGTTAAACTCACGAGCTTAACAAGCTGAAAAGAAAATTTATTTATAAAATATCGGAAAATAAATTGGATAAATACATCAGACATTCGTTGTATTTGAAGTTTTTTTTAGTTATATTTTTGAAGACTTTTTTACCGCACAGATTTACTTTTAAGTACAAGTTTTTTTTTCTTTTTTTAATTTAAATTATTTCAAATTACTTTATATTATTTACATTTTTTAGATGTATGTATTAGGTGTTAACATAAGTTTTGTCCGTTTTATTTTCAAAATTTTAAAATGAGCACCAAAAGTAAAATAAAATAGTAAAGGTTACACGTCATTCGAAAGAAAATTTTCTGTTCTACAAGATATTGTGTTTGCTTTTACCTTACATATATTATTTTATTTGATTACAAGCTTTCAAAATGGAATGTCAAGTAGACGAAAGTGAGCATTTTCGACACCTCCTTCTGTTCGCGTTCAATAGAGGGAATTAAGCTGCCACGCTGCTTGCAATATTTGCGAAGTGTACAGTAAAGATGCTATGAATGAAAGGACAGCTCATCGATGGTTTTTCCTTCAATAACGACATCGAATTGCGGACATGGTTGGACGAATTCCTCGAGTCAAGACAGGATTGTTTTTATCGCACAGGCATTGAAAAACTTGTAGAACGTTGGCAAGAAGCTGTAAATAATAAAGGAGAATACATTATTGACTAATTTGTTATAATTTTTTTTTGTTGTGTCCTCTTGTTCTCTTCATTTGGAAAAAAACGGATACAATTTATGTTAACACCCAATATATTGTATATTCTACAATTTTATTCCATTTAATCGTTTTTTTTTTGTTAATTAAGGTTTTCACATTGTTGGGAATATTAAACTCATAATATATTTATGTCTCAATTAACTGTCCATGCAGTGAGAATCTTGAACCACTTACTAACCTATTAATGAATGTAAACACCGTTGTAAAAGATCTTTTGGGAGTGTTATTACGCATAGTTTAGCTTATGATACCCACGTTTCAAAAACTTTTCTGTCTTCGTCTTCAAGACTTATTTGTAGTCAACTTTGCCATAAGTGGATGCACGCTGGATATCGAAGTGATAATCGAAGTAAACTGTGACGAAGAACCGCGAAACCCTCAAAACATATTTTCAGTCATTGGCATGTTTTTAGATTTCGACCATGTATCTTCCATTATTTACTAATTTCAAATAAACTAAATAAAAAACTTATTTTTGTATACGCCACTGTTTTGATTTTGGGAGTTCACAACCGGTTTTAAAGACCCTCAGTCTTCCTCGTCAGGTGGAGATGAGCTAAATTACGTGTCTAATTATTTTCTCTAATTGCAGGGGGTAGGTGAGACAGGGGGGGGGTAATAACTAATAACATAAAAGGGGAGAGTAGTGACAAATAAGAAAAGGGGGAGGGAATAGTGACAGATAAGGGAAAGTGAGGTAGACTTCAAAAGGAATGCATTTGAATGGGTAACATTTTCATATTTTATTTACTTTTGTTTGAAAGATATTGATATCTTGCAAAAAGCCCTCTAAATTGTTAAAAATCTCACTTTACCTTCTTTCTATATCTTATCCATTTAGTCTGGCCACATTCTCTTCGGTCCACCTCTTTCACGTACATCTTGAACATCTAATTTGTATCTTACTTAGTAACTATTTTTTCATTCATTCTCTCCACACGTCCAAACCATATTAAAGCTCCTTCCTCTATTTTAATTACATATTTATTTTATATATTTACTCGTCAGTATGAAAGAAGTGAAAAAAATCTGTAAAAAATGTAAGTTCTCGGATGGAAACTGAAGAAATAAACAAACATTTTATGTAACATAAAAGGAACAATAAAAAACTTAGTTTTGTGTTCACCACAGGTTTATTTTTGGGTTTATTACCGGTTTCGAAGACCACCGTCTTCATCGTCAGGTGAAGATAAACTTATCTGTGAAGATAAACTTAAAGTTCATCTTCACCTGACGATGAAGGCGGTGGTCTTTGTAAACTCAAAAATAAACCTGTGGTGAACACAAAAATATAAAATAAGTTTTTTGTTTACTTATTTTTCCTTTTACATAAAACATGGCACCACAAAGTGAAACTATAGTCTTTTCGAAGATTCAAGAAACAAAGTTTTATATAATAGACAAACTCAATCAGAAACCAAATTTATGTGAATTTACATTTAATAAAAGATCATAATACTCGTACAAACCAATGATATATTTCTTTAAAAGTAAATTTTCTAAAAAGCTGAAAAGGTTTCTATAAAGATGGAGTTAATTTATATCTGTTACTATTCGGACACTTTTCACAAAGCTTGTGGATAAACTATAAAAAAAAAGTCAATGAAGATTTGATAAAATATTATTAACTAATGACTTCCTTCAGATTTCATAGATAGACAATTTATTCCTGGAGTCTGGTTCTTGACACATGACAAAAAAAATATTACGAAAATTTAAATTTTTCCGCCCCCACCATACGTTAAGCCATCCTTGGCATAAATCTCAATTTGTTTCCAGGTCCCGTAAAAATCTTTTTGATAAAACTTAATGATCCAAAATTTCTTTTTTTTTTTCAAAAATTAAAACGATCCGAGCATCTGCCGACGATCGCCATAAATTTTCAAATAATGTTTTTTTTTTTCGCTAAACGCTTTTTAAAAATTCGTTCTCAAATACAAAATTCGGATCTGCCACTGACATTTAATTTATTTGCACGAGCTGGGAGTCAAACGGATGTTATTTTAAACGCGAAATCCTTTTCCAATGCAAAAAAAATCACTGTGAACGACACATCACTTCTTGCAATTAATTATGATACGACCGTATGCGATTTTTAGTTTTAAGTGAAATGGTGTATTGTGGAGAGCTCTCAATTTGATTTAAGCGCTTAGTGTTTACAATACTTGTAGCGATCCCTTTTTTGTCCTTTTTGTCTGGAGTTTCGAACTTGTCTGGAGTAATCAACTTGTCTGGAGTAATCCCGGCAAATATTTGTTCAATGATGGGTGCACTGAATTCAGCTGTTTTTGAACTGCATTTGTTCACTTTCAAGTTCTTTGCACGTTGCAAGTTTATTTATTTTATTGTATCGTATATTACACATTACAAGTTTACCTAATTAGTGCTATTTATAAGTTTATTAAAAAGTACATGAAAAAATTTGTGCAACAATTTCTAAATTAATTAAGTATTGAAAATAGATAATCCTTAAAGTTTGATAATAAACATATTCCAATAAGCCTCTGTAATACATGTTACACATATGTTATTGGTTTTTTTTTAAGGTGAGATTTATTTTTTTAAGGTGGGATTTAGTTTTTTAAAGGTGGGATTTAATTTTTTTAATATGATATTTATTTTTTTTAAGGTGGGTTTTAATTTTTTAAGGTGGGATTAAATTTTTTGAAGGTGGAATTTAATTTTTTTGAGGTCGCATTTAATTTTTTTTAAGGTAGGATTTCATTTTTATGAGGTGGGGTTTAATTTTTTTAAGGTGGGGTTTTTTTTAGGTGGGATTTTTTTTTTAAGGTGGTCTTTAATTTTTTTATGGTCGGATTTCATTTGTTTAAGGTGGGATTTCATTTTTTCGCATTTTGTTAACTTTTTTATAGTTTTGTTTTACTTTTTTTCTACTAAATTTTTTTTTTTCAATGTATCAATAGCTATTGCCTGATGATTTAAAATTGGAAAACCAGACTGGAGCATTTAAAAAAAACTGAATTGCAAAGCGTACCATTCCCGAAACCCATCAAGGACGCCGAGGATAATACTTGTGTTAAATTACAATACAAGCATTTCTCTTTTGTAAATACATCAAATTTTGATCCAAGAAGGCGAGGTATTTATAATAGAGATTTTGCCGTTGCTAGTCCTGTGGCATGTAATGGTCTATCTGCAAGTGCTAGACATATGGGTGGTGTGTGCAGCTTTAGGAAACATTAGAAGAAAACCCTTTTTGGGAAGGTTAAATTTATGATAAGATATAAATAATACACACTACACTACACCTAAAGCTGATTTGTTACTATCAAATATCGAAATATCCATAACTATTTCATTGAAGTTCATCTTCCTTTGGTAAGTCATCTGCGGTTTTCTTACTAAATAAGTTTTTCTAAACAAATACAGATGCGTGAAAGCATCTTACTTAATGGCCACAGCCTAAGGGCTGTATATTTTCACTCAACCGATGTATATTTATTTTATTATATTTTAAAGTAAATTTGAATCAAGAGTAAGAATGTCTTCGAGGAAAATCTACACTTTTTACAAGGCTATAAAAAATCTCGAGTTCTCTCCTAAGGCAGTTGAGTGATGCATGAAAAAGATCTATTTGAGGACACAAACTACTAAAAAAGTGTGATTATTCCATACAATCGCATACGCAAAAGCAGGTTGATTCTGCATAGTGTTTGATAGAACAATCTGTTAAGGGGCAATTCCACTGAGGCAACACTGAACGACATGAGGCATACGACATGTTTCCTAGTGTGGCCTGTTCCTAGGTGTGCGACTATGTGCCACAAATTATAACAATGTCACTTGCGGATTTCGATTCCACGAGTCGCATGCGCTTTGTCGTCAATACATGTAGCATGCGTCTTAAACAATTCCATTGAGACAACGTCAGTTTGGTACATTATGTTTTTACAAACAATCGCGGCGGCTGCATATTTGGTAATAATTTTGATTCGTAGAAAAAAAAAAAAAAAAGCCACGGTGGTGGAGAAGAGAATTATATGTAGGTAGTCAAGAAGCTCAGAATGATTTTTAAAAGAAATTGGTAGCTGACGATGAAGATTTATTTCGAAATTATGTTTCATATGTATTTATTTAAAAAAAACTAACCTCAAAATCCTCCTCACCACCGACAGCTGTTAACAATGTTGATCTAGGCTGATCGACGTCCAATAAAAAACTTAAAAGTTCAAATGCAAACCATTTCCCTTATTTGCTAGGAGATGAACCACTCTACTTTGATTGCAATTTTTTTCGCTCACGATGAAAAGCTGAACGCAAATTCTTGATTTTTTTTTTCACATCGATTACAGTGCAATCGTATTTACTCGCTAATTAATTCACTTTATCATTTTTTATCCTGTTGTCTTTATAATCACTAATTTTAATAGGTGTACAAATAAGTTTCCGCCGTTTTTTATAAAAAAATGGGCATTTATTGTGAAAGAACGGAACCTCATGTTTTATTCGAAGTAGTACCCATCGCTTGCCACTACTTTTCCCCATCTTTCTGTCAGCATACGAATACCGCGTCAGTCATCATCATCATCTTTTGAGGCTATCCACGAATCGACTCAATTTTTGGTATCTTCATATGATGTGAAGTGTTGCTCAGACAGGCCATGCGTCATCGATCAAAACAAGTGGTAATCAGAAGAAGCAATGTCTGGTGAATACAGCGGGTGGGGTAAAACTTCTCAATTGAGTGTTTCCAAATAGGTTTTGACCGGTGCCGCAACATGTGGACTAGCATTATCATGCAGGAGAATAATTTTGTCGTGTCTGGCGTAGTAGTGGGTGCGCTTTTCCTCGAGTGCTCGACTCAATCTCATCAATTATGTTCGGTAGACAGCCCCAGCAATGGTTTCGTTCGGTTTGAGCAACTCATAATACACGACACCAAGCTGATCCCACCAAATACACAACAAGAGTTTTTTTCCATGAATATTTGGCTTAGCCGTAGATGTTGAAGCATGACCAGGGGATCCCCATGATTTCTTCCTTTTTGGATTATCATAATGGATGCATTTTTCATCACCAGTGACTATATGGTGCAGAAAACCCTTTCGTTTATGCCTGGCAAGCAGCATTTCACATGTGGAGAATTGGCATTCAAAGTTTCTCCGTGTCAGTTCATATGAATCCCAATTTCTTTGTTTTTGAATCATTCCCAATGATTTCAACCCATGTGAAATTGCTTGTTGAGTCACTCCTAATGTAAGTGCAAGTTCTTCTTGCGTTTGGCACGAATCTTGATCCAATAATACTTCCAATTCCGCGTCTTCGTACACTTTCGGCCTTCCGCTACGTTCTTTGTCTTCGATGTCCAATTCACCGTTCTTAAACTTTTGAAACCACTCACGACAACTTCTCTCACTTAAGGCAGCCTCACCATATGCTTCTACAAGCAATCGATGCGCCTCAGCTGCAGATTTCTTCAAATTGAAGAAGTAAATCAAAAGTTCCCGCAAATGACGCTTATTCGGCTCAAAACTTGACATTTTCGAACACAAAAAAATATGTTATACTGATAAAAATTCACTAATATTTCAAGGTCATGTTGTTGACAGATGTCCAACCTTACGATAATGACATTTTACATCTGACAATTTTAACCATAACTTACTGGTGGCGCCAACTTTTGTCAAACGGCGGTGACTTATTTGTACACCCAATAATACTCCATAGCTCCGGTGAATTATGATAATCTACAATAAACAAGGTTGTTTTATCAATATTCCACTCCATGTCGCACGCTACAAGCCGCACCGATCCGCTGACTTTCAGATAGCGGCGACATTGTTCGACATGTCAAAATATGTCGAGAGGTGACGCATGCGCCCCGGCAACAACAATCAAAATGTAGCATGCTACACAGATACTTGCTTCTTGTCGCTTCGTGTTCCTTCGATTGAAAGACTGTGTGTAGCATGCGCCAATGCCGCATGCTACATGTTACCTAAATGTTGCCTCAGTGGAATTGCGCCTTTAGTGTGTTGCCTCAGATGATTATCCGTAATATACGAGTATTATATAAAAGATAACTCTTATGCGGAACATACAAACCAAAACGAAAACAGGACATATGAATTTACAAAATTATCCCAACATTAGCAAAAAAACGCCGAATCAAAGGGGCCCGTATAACATTGCACAAAAGGCTTTTTAAGATGTTTAAAAAATACCTCAGGGTTAAATAATTTGTTTTGATGCATTATTAAATAGATAGTGAGTAGGTGATTTACCTTTCCACTTATATCACTGTCTCCTTTAAAGCCTGTCTCCGCTTTAGGGGTTGTGCGATTATAATGGTTATATGGTTTATCGAGGTAGCAGGTCTGAACAAATAAATGATACTACAATAAACCCCTTTATGTATATTTTTCTTCCAGGAAATACGTAATTTTCTCGCACATTTTTACTTTGAATTTTATCCTGCTAAAATTATCTGCAATTGAAGATCTCATATTTTTCTCACAACTTAGATAGCGATATTAATGAGAAGGGCATATGTGGTGGAAATGTATAACAGATTATGGAATTAATTGATAAGGGATAAATTTTATCTTACAGATAATGCATTAAATTTAAAAAAATCACCCTTGGATAACTTTAGTTTGAAACACGAATGATTGAAAAATACTTAAACAATGTACAGTGCAAATGCTAATGAAAGTCGTGGTAGATCAAAGAAAGTATGGTTGGATAAAACGAACGTGAAATATCAGAGAAAACGTAGGAGGTGCATGAGAAAGTGTATGAATGAAAGGACAGTTTGACGCTCTGTTGTATCTGCCTACCACGACAGGGAAATAAGCTGATTGTATGTGCATTATCATATAACATACGCTCAATGTACTAAGTAATTTTCAAGTATAACGTCTAACCTAACGCCATTTCCCAGTAGAGGTAGGCAAAGAGGAAAGAGCGCCACCCTTTCTTAACTCATCACACATCCTTTGCCTCTTCCACACCTATACGCATTCTTATACAAACTCTACGATTTCTCAGACTTTCTTCTTTTCCTTCTTTCAGAATATCATTCACTTGATCCAACCGTACCTTCCTTGGTCTTCCTCTTATAAGTTTTCCACCCACATCTGCAATGTATATGTATATCTGTTTTGTAAGTGTTTCTTTATTCAGTCGTTCTAAATGCCCAAATCATCTCAACATACTCTAATTAATCTTACTTAACACATCAGCCTTAAATTCACAATCATTCCTTATCATTTCATCCAATATTATGTCATACATTGTCACTCCTTGTATTAATGCACACATTTCTAAATCATTTATTCAACTCCTCTCAGTTTTTTTCCACGTCCACATTTCACTCCCAAACAACAAAGTAAGCGCCCAAATATTATTTTTGACTATCATATTCGAGTACATATTTTTATGTGCCCCGTTGACTTTTCTATCGCTTTACATAATTTGATATCCGTATTTTCTCTTCCACCGTCTAAGAAAATATTACCCTATAAACTCCATGTATTATTCCCTACAACCTATATTCGGCTCTTCACAGTATTTTTCCACGTCTACGTTTCAATCCCACACATCAACGTTTACATTTTCTCTTATTGACGGTAAATAAAACTTCTCTATTGTTTGTTATTCATCCGTTTTAAGATGTCTTCATTAACCCTTCCTTCCCTGTGATGTGTAACTAGTACGCATTGCTTCTAAAAACTTTAATATCTCCATAAATATAATAAATACTTGGTTCAGATTTTAGGTATTCCTTCGCAATACATTTACGCATTGAATAAAAAAATAATATTAATAATAATTAGCACTTATCGGCCACATCAGAGATATTTTGTGAAAATTGGGAATAAATTCACCACAACAATCCAACGTGTGACAGTGTGTGATGTAGGTAAATCTATTCTAAAAAAACCGCTATGGGTGAGGAAGTGACGCTATTCCCGTCTAACTCCTCTTCGGTATATGGGAACGCAAGAAATAGAATCTTAGTTTGGAGTTGTGTTTCTTCCTTCGAGGTATAACATAAACAGTGTTTGTGTTTCCGTCCCGTCAGTAGCTTTGGGGCTTCGTTCGAGGTGGTCGCTTTGCCCGTTTTGTGACCGATGTTTTTTTCATGTTTTCAGAAATAAAATTTCAATTATTATTACTTTTGACTTCAAATTTAATTAATTTAAGCGATCGGCTATAAATATTCTTAATTTTCCGATTTTAAATCGCTCATTTTTACATGTGTATTGAATACGCAGCACCAAAACGGGCGGATTTTTTTAGCACAAGAAGGGAAAGGTAAGTTCTTTATCAATCATTGATTCTCTCAGTATTCTTCGCAAAAATCACATTTCAAGAATTTCTTGTGTCTTTGTGGTAGCCTCAGTTAGTGTCCATATTTCAATCAATAGTGAAGTACTAAGAATATGCATTAACACAAAATTTGCATAAGTAAGTCGAAAGTGAAATACTTGTTGCAGAATAAATCCACATTTTGAATAAAGCAGCTTCGTGTCATCTCCACTTGTATATGTGTGTATATCTTGAAGCTAGTTCTATTAATTACTAAGCAATCAAGATATTTTTCTTGTTAGATTTGCGGAAAAATTTCAATAGGTATATACCCTTACTTTTGATATTTAAACGCTTGAGTTACCCTTGTTTGAAATTGCCTACTATCGACAATACTAATTTCGGTTTGATATGTTTACTCTCACAAGTAAAATGTACATTTTAAATCATCTTAAATCCTTTGTAGAGGTATTCAAAAAAATATATAGTCCATATTTAATTAAAGATGTCAAAGCTTACGGTCGTGTTCTCTTACTGTTAGTATTCACGATAAGCAAACCGGCGCCATAGGTTCGATTCCTGCTCAATTCACTATGGTTTTGATTTTACTGACGACTTCCATGGCCTAGTTGGTAAGACACCTGTTTCCTAGCCCTAAGGTTGCGGGTTCATATCGCGCTGGAACGCAGATTTTTTTAAAAAGGATTTCAGTCTAGCTTTCACTTAAGGCCTCTTTAACGGATTTCTGGTTAGTTGAAAGAGATTGCCATGTGGCAGTTAGCCCGCCAAGCTGTACTGTATGCAATAAGAGTGTAATACAATTAAAAGTTTAAATTATATTCGGGCCACGCTGTTCAGCATATCCGAAGTATAAATTCGGATATGTTGAAAGGTAACATAAAAATAATTAATGAATGTAAGGCAACAACTATATGATAAAATAGAGCACAAATAGAATCATTGCTACAAAAATGCTACTGGTAAACTTAATTTTTTTTTATTTATTTATTTATTTATTTAATTAACGACACAACAGTGTCTTTATATACAAATGAACATGTGACAGGTTATAAATAGCTTAAAATTATTGACAAATAACACAATTTTATCTTAAACTAACATGAAGATACAAAAAGCAGTAGAATAAATTACAGTCATCGTTTTAAAATTACTTAATAATCTTTGAGAATTTTGTGGGAATTTTATGGATATTTATTCAGATATAGAAAACACATGGCCTCATTAGTGGAACGAGATGCAAGTTGCTTTGCAGAATTAAAAGCTTCACACGTGCTAATGCAGGGTTACTCAACTCCAGAGGCAAAATATTGTCCTTAATATTTGGTTTGTATTACATTATTTATATTAATAAAGGAGAGCACAAAGTTAGTAGCTATTTCTTAATATTGTTGTAATATTCTGGCGAATACCATATATACTTATATTAAAAATATCTAAATTGTTGCAAAACTCGCAAAAATTTAACACTTTTATTGCAAATACAATCTGGCGGGCTTATTGCCAGGCGGCAATCTCTTCCAACAAACCAGACAAAAGTAAATGAAGTAAGTTACGTAGTCGCATAAATCATTCAAATGACTATCCATCCCCACGAAATCCATAAACATATACGTGAGCACATGCCCACGAGCCCCGCAAAGACGGACAGTCACCCGAAAGGATTGATAGAAAAAATAATAATTAACCAAATGTGGAAAATTCAATACTTCTCCACTGCCTGCACTCTCCGTTGCCTGACTAGTCCACTTACAGTATTAGCTGGGACGACCAAGGTCTGAGTGAATGCGATGGAATACAAGTAGCCTGAACGAGTGGACTTGTTTTTGCTAAATAATAAGTGTAAGAACTGTTATCTAGTTATAAGTAGTATGTAGGTGTTAATTATTTCTAAGAAATCATATATAAAGATTGAAAAAAATTAAATAAAATGATACGTAGGAAAATAGATTAAGTAAGTTCATAAATGATAACATATAATTAAGATTAGTTAAGTAATAAATTTGTATATAGATAAAGACTTGACAAATATTTGTACAATAATTAACTTTGTTTAATAAAAAAAATACTTCCCCACTAAGCTTTAGTAAGTTTCGATTTTAATTTTTACATCAAAAAAGAAAACTAGATTTGTGGATCCCGGTTTTACTAATAAATCTGTCCGGGTATACAAAGATGAATATGAAAGATATCACGAAGAAAATGGTAATGCTGTCTTTAATATTAAACCCATATTCAAAATAAACCAGAACTTATATTCAAAGGGGAAAATATTTATTCCTCGAAGAACGTATTGCCCTAAGAAGGGATGAGTACATCAAAATATCTTTTTTTTTCGAAACCCTTTCTATTTCTTGAATAAAAATCCATTTGTACTGGTCATACGGATTTCCATTTTCGATGAAAGTTAATGAATATTTAATTTATTGCGTACATTTGTTTCTTAGATACTGGACAGACAAATTGAACATTTTGTTGAGAATACACGTATATATGTATTTAACCTAGAAATTTATTGCGTACATTTGTTTCTTAGATACTGGACAGACAAATTGAACATTTTGTTGAGAATACACGTATATATGTATTTAACCTAGAAATTTATTGCGTACATTTGTTTCTTAGATACTGGACAGACAAATTGAACATTTTGTTGAGAATACACGCATATATGTATTTAACCTAGAAAAATTACATAATTTTTTTTTCGATGATCTTTAAAAATGTACAGCTGATCAAGGTTTTCTTTATTTAAAACCAAATCAATAAATGTATATTTTTTTTACGAAACCAAAAATATGACAACTCATAACATACTTCATTAACAATTGATAATCTCCTTGACCTAGTCGGTAAGACTGATGTTTTTCAGCCTGAAGGTTGTATGTTAGATTTGATTTCTTTTGGTACCTTTCTCTTTTTAAAAGGTGATCAATCTAATTTTATTTCTCTTTAAGATATCTGGTTGATTGTAAAAGATTTCCAAATGGCAACGAACCCAACAGATTTTCCTGTTCACAAAAAAGCGTTATACTATAAATAAGATAATAATGGCTAAGCAGCAGAATCTATGAAAACCCTCTTGTTTACCTGGTAAGGATCTTGACTTCCATCTGACGGAATTAGGGGCTCGATTCCAAATGGCAATAAAAAAGTATCTCGAATAGGTAAAAAATTATGTCTATAAACATTACTAACTCTAATTAGAGGAATACTAATGTTGCTGCTTTTTTTACGTGCGAGGTATTATTACCAACACGTGCAATGAAAAACCACGAGTTCCGTGCTTGTCCAAATGGTTCTTAACCCGAATGTTCGATTAACGGGGCTGAATACATTAATGTCCCCAAGTCATACTTTACGAATGAAGAAAAAACAAGATACTATACGAATGAAGAAAAAACAAGGAAAATTAGAAAATAACTTTTTTTTTATTAAAGTTTATGATGCAGGAGAGAAGGGACGATTTAAAAATACGAACAATTTATTAAATTTGAAACCTTAATATTGTATTGCGTTACACTTACGTTGTATACAGTAAAACCTGGCGGGCGTATTGCCTTGTGCCAATATCTTTCAACTAACCAAAAAGATGTTGAAGAGGCCTTAAGTGAAAAACAGACTGGAATCCTTTTTTTAAAAAATCTGAATTCCAACGGGAATCGAATCCACAACCTCCGGGCTGGGAGACAAGTGTCTTATCAAAACTCGGAGTACTTTGATTTAATCTTAATAAATTTCAGCGTTAAGTTCACCTTCATCCCTTCATTCAGTATTTTTTCATGCATTGACATCTCGTTTTTTCTCAGTGTACGCATATATATAGCATTGATTCGGCTCTTTTTAGTTCATATTTCACTCCTGTACATCAATGTTTGTATTGAAAAAAGAGTACTGCTGTAAACACTGTTTAGTGCTCCATCGATTTGTTTTCTAATCGCTACACGCCGTTTAATATACCTTTTAACTATTCCATAGGAGAAAATATAATAAAAATATTATATTTCAATTCATTTACGTGATTAAATCTTCAATTAACTTTTCTTTTTACAATTTTTTAACACCGTGATTTTGTATTTCGCAATACTCATTCTCAGATCTTGTAATTTCTTATATCAAATTATTCTTCCGAACTGATGCATGACTTTGCATGTTAACTCGTTTAGTCACTAGATAGGAGCTAAAGTTTAACTATAAGTTGTTAATACAAAACTTAACTAATTATAACAAGATAACAAAAACCACGTTTTGTAAAAATATGTTACTCCGTTACGACGAATTAAAATTTACAAATGAAACCTTAAAAATATGATATGAACCATCAGCTTGTAACATTCCTAATCTCCATTTTCTTAATAAAATAACTGAAACAATTTTGTCTCTTAAAATGTGACCTAAATATTTAAAATTATTCACATGCTTTTACCACAATGTTCTTTTTAAACCATCGCAAAGGGTATAATGTTCTCCCGTTAAATCTGTATATTCTCATATAATTATAATTAAAGGCTCTAACCAGTAGCAAAACTTTATATTTTATTCTCCTAAGTTAGGAGCGGCAATGTAGCTCCAAGATATGGAAGGGATAATAATTTCAAATTAAGATTATCCTAACCCGTCGAAAATTTTCAGGACACCCCTTACCCATTTTGCCCATTTTATGAAACCTTAAGCTGAGTGCAAAATCATATTCTTCGAAATTTACAATAAAAGGTTTGTCGTGTTTGTTACCAATGTTTTCAAAATATTCATGAAGAAACGTTTTCAGTAATTTATTACCCGAAAACACTGTGAATCCTTTAAAGATTATTAGACGTTCATACCATTGTTTATGAGTGTTTATTTCTGTTGTGTTTTGTCCCCGCCTGAATGTGACAGAAAAAAACTGAGGCGGCCCGCTTTAGCTTCGTTATTAATAAAAAGGAAAATGTATGTGTGTTAGGTTGTCTCAAATATATATATTGTTTGCCCAAATTCAACGTCGAAGCTTAAATCTGTCGTTAATACTTTTCATTTCGCACATTGGAATGTTACCACCAGAGTAAAAGTGTCTTTGGACAGTTATTTCTTCACCTTTTAGTGCCTCCATGATAAATAACGAAGACTTCAATATTCTTATGTTGATCTGAAATCTTGGAACAAATAACTTGATAGGAAAGGGTCATTTTGTCTCTCTTAGTAAATATTTAAGAGTAGACTGCGCTGGATTAGGTCCCTATCCAGAACCTATTGTCCCTTATAATAGTGATAAAATCGAACTGCAAACTATCAAAATTTGTTTGTTTTTAAAGTAATTATGAAAAATTATTCACAATATCCTTGTTTACTAAGTTAAAAGCTATTATGTGTCCAGAACACAACTTTGCTGTGTTACAGTGACATATTGTTTATTTACCTAAACTAATAATCAAAGTGCACATTTATGATTTGTTTGAGATATATTCAAAATGACAGATCACAGTTACTGCAATAAAAGGCAAAAGTCATATAAAAATAATGGTTTTAACAATAATCAATGCGTTTTAGTGACGAAATGATGCCTAATTCAAAATTCGATTGCGAGCGATTTTTTAAGGGAATTAGTAATGCATGTGATCAATTTGATAGTTTAATTAATAAAAAGTACAAATCAAACTGGATCTTATAAACTTGGGACTATTTTCTGACTGATTATATATATCACTGTTCTGTTTCGATACTGAAAAACAGTACTTTGTCTTCATCATAAATTTCAAACACTTGTCCTCAGTATTAAAACACTCAGCTGAAATACTGCACGCTCTATATTTATTCACACACCTATGTGGAAATGACTGATTCAAATTTCATCCGACTGAATCAGGGATATTTTGTGAATTCATTTTAAACAGTTAAATATCCGGGAATTACCGGGTACCGCAACTAGTATGAAATAAAACTTGAAAATGAATTTTAGATTGTTTTGTAGGATTTTAAGTGAAATATCAAGGTTGTCTCAAGGATTGCTAATATTATATTTGAGAACAGAGAGCGTTACTTTGAGACAAAGCTAACCAAAGCTATTTAATTTTACTGAAAGTATAATTTTATAACAACGTAAAGTAACTTAACTCGTCTCAAGGGCAGATACTGTTTCTTTCATAGTTAAATTACGGTGTTTTAATGAGCTTAATGAATCATAAGTATTGGGATCATCACTTTATGTTCAGTTATTTTAAGTTTTACGCTGTTTTCTATTAAATGAAATACGTTCATAAAAGTTTTTAGTAATTTTACTTCTTTTATAATCTTACACATTATATTTTTAATTTTCATAACAAAAATAGTATATTTTACATCGTTTTAAATAAATGAGGTAAGCCGAAGGATCTCCTTCAGCCTTCATTTCTTTAAAATGTTCCAAAGATTCCTGCCTACTAAAACCAAAATTTAACTCGTACAATATCTGCTCTTTCCGATTCTGGACTATGCGGACGTCTGTTATTTGGATGCTAGAGAGGAACAGCTGGACAAATTACTGCGTCTTCAAAATGTTTGCTGAGATTTATTTTCAACCTACGAAAGTAAATCATATAACTTCTTACCAGAAGGCATTGAAACGGTTAAATATTAGAAATAGACGCCAAATTTACATACTGTCTCTATTGTATAATATCCTTAACTGTCCCACCACCCCTTTTTATCGCACTGAAAATTTTCAGTGTATTTCCTATCATGGATTAGCGCTACGTTCAAACAGATATTGTTTATTGGCCTTTCCAGTTCACTGCTCCTCTTTTTTTACGTCGTCCTTCACTGCCCATGCAGTGAGACTCTGGAATCAGTTACAAACCAATATGAGACTCGCTCCGTCTTTAGCATGCTTTAAGAAGCGACTGAAAAAACTCTTAATTTCTAGTCAGCAAAATAACGTGTTTCATTCCTGATTTCTCTTTTCCTTTCCTCTCCACCATCCCTTCCTTTCCTTTTGATTGATGATATCTCACTTTATATGAAAAATAATATTCAGGTGATTGCCCGTCTTTGTGGGGTTCATGGGCATATGCTCGCATATGTGTTTATGGATTTCGTGGGAGGGATAGTCATTTGAATGATTTATGCAACCACGTAACTTGCTTCATTTACTTTTGTCTGGTTGGTTGGAAGAGATTGCCGCCTGGTTATAATCCCGTCAGATTGTATTTGCAATAAAAGTGTTAAATCAATTAATGTGAACCGTTGAATACAAGTGTATGAAAATTCAAAAATCCTTTATTTTGTAGATACAGAGAACCACTTCCCTAGGCTGGACCTATGACGAAGTGGTCAATGAGCCACCTTTTTGTATTTTTTTTTCATTTAAAGGTGCAAAATAATCCCTCAAGAACGGGTCGTTAAATCTTTACTGAAAAGCTGTATGCTCCAGCTCTCAAATGATGGATAAACTTGCGAGTTCAAACTAAATTCAATGCGTGGCCTGTTTTTTATGACTACACTTTGACATATTTATCCAAAGATGGTAAGTACAAAAAAATATGAAATTAATGATTTAACACGTTTATCGCCGTGTCAGCCACCGGTGGCCGACACCGATGTATTCCAATTGGGCCGTGTCGGCCACCGGTGGCTGACACGGCATACCTAACTTCAGAGTGTCATCCTGTCCGTCGGCTACGCGCTCTGTATTCAACTACTATTAAACTTGGCCGACACGGCCCTTCTTTATCTTACTACGATATGGCCTTAAGATATCTTCATGGTTCTAAAATATATACTCATGAATGTGATAGGTAGGTTATATTAAATTAAAACCCTAAAAACGTAATAACATTTTTTGGACATTTTACGAAAATCCTATTGGCGATCAATGTGTTAATAAACATCTGACGGAGATCGAGCACCTACGAAAATCGCCTTTTATTCAATTAAAAAAATTAAATAAAAATCTTGTCATACATTTTATTAACCACGATATTTATTTACTTTCGTAACTGATTTCATGGAAAACTATTTCCTCTATGAAAATATTTTTAGTAAATATTTTGACGTGGGAGGTGTGCATGGAGTTCAATACGAAATAGGTTAACGTTTGCGTTGCAATAGGAAATGAGATGTTTTGAAAAGTTAGGTAAGTCTATCTGTTTATTTATAATATTTTAACTTTCAAAATAGCTTATCCTCGACCTATTTCCTTTTGATGGATTTATTTTCTTTGATCCCACCTACTAAGCCTATTTCAAAACCACCATTAATCATTACCTTTATAAATAATTCAGAAATGTTAAACGTAGCCATAATTAACCTGAATCGATTGAATGAATCATTAAATATCATCAATATTTAAAAATTCCTGAATAATATTGTTATTCGCATTAGGAATCTCAGCAATCGAAAATATTTTTTAATAGCCGATCAACATGACAATCGAAGGACGATCACGCCGTCTCTTAATCGAGATAGGCAAAGAAGAGTGTCAGACTTTTCTATCGTGACACACATATTTCCCCTCTTCTACATCCATACACTTTTTCATAGAACTCCTACGATATCTCTGACTTTTAACATTTCCTTCTTTCAAAATATCACACTCATTCAATCATACTTTCTTAAGTGTTCCTCTACCACGCCTTCCACTGACATTTGTACCGTACATTTATGTTACAAGTCTTTTTTTTTCCTTCGTTCCATGTGACCAAACTGTATTCAGATAACTGTCCTACGATATTTTGAGTTTTGAATAAGAGGTTACTCTTACTCAAAACATCAACCTTGAGTTAACATTCAACTCTTATAACTTCATTCCGTCTTTCATATATATATATTCACCATGAAAAACGTATATACGATTACATCTGAATGTTATTCAGTAACATTTATCCGTATTAAAGTACATGCATTTACATAACACTAACCCGACATAAGAGTGAATGAATGAATTTCCATTGCCCGTGTAGTATAATAAAGGGCACAATATGTAATAGAGGTAAGGTCAATTGACGTTGGTACCACTATAGATGACTTTTTAAGCCAATTTGTGACAGGCAAATCCTGTTGCATATCGAGTAAGGAGGTTCAGTACGTAAAGCCTTCCCGTGTCTTCTTTCTCTATTGGTTACCTAATAACAAGAAACAGCTCAGTTACTAGTTATCAGGTACCCAATTAAATGCAATCCTCTGCATGTAATCGGAACAGGTCATGTTATCACACTCAGATCATGTAATCGGAACAGTAATATTTTTATAATCATCGGAATCAGACCGAAAATGAAAATATAATCAGCGATGTATTAAAAATAACAATAAAAATCCTTTTATTTTTAAAAATATAAATATATCTTTTGACCTTTTAAAACTTGGCCCTCCCTCCCCAAGTCAATCACTTGTATCCAATTATTGAATTTGTTTCTTGACAAGAGTTTTCCACGGAGTGAAGAAAAGGTTTTTTTAAGTTTTCCCTTTTAAACCCTCATTATTTGGTCCCATAAAATGGATTATAAAAGCATTCAGCTGAAAGCTTCCGGATATCGGCTGGTGTCAAATTGAGTAATGTAACTGACGCTAATTATTATGAGTTCAAGCGGCGTGACACTTATCGTATAACAAATATTGACAAATTGTTTCCCTTAGATAATTTCTTTTATGGAACAAAGATATTGTGACTTTGAAAAAATATTGATAGGAGTTCAAAGGTGTACCGCAGGGATATCAAATAGGTCCTTTTTTTTTTAGATGAAAATCGTTTTTGATGAATAAATTTATGAAATAATGTATTTGTGGAAAACATCGAATTGAAAATCGATTGAATAGCAAATATTGACTTATTTTTTACTCTGGAAAATTTATTTTACTGAGCAAAACCACTGTAGCTTAGAAATAAATATTGAGTTGAGATTATAAAAACACTTCAAGAATGTAATAAAAAAATTTACATTTAATATAGTTTTTGAAGATTATAACCGAGGAGTAAGGCAGGGATGCTCTCTGTCACCTGTTCTTTTTAACGCCTATATACAGAGCGCGATTGACGACTTGAGAGAGAGAATGAGTCACAGAGAGGGTGTAAAGATACACGGGCAAAAGGTGGATATGATAAGGTTTGCTGACGATATTGCTATGGTTGCTGAAAGTGAAGAGGAACTACAAGAGGCCTTAACAACTATGGAAAGCATTCTTCAAAATAACTACAGTATGAAGATAAATAAAGACAAAACAAAGCTGCTGACTGTAGGCCGAGCGCAACACCAGATGAGAATAGTGATGTCGGGTAAACCACTAAAGAACACCAAGGAGTTTGTCTACCTCTGGAGCAAAATAACATGGGACGGTCGGTCCAGGAGCGAGGTCGACAGCCGTATACATCAGGCTAGACTTGCATTTAATAAAAGGTCGAAAATAATAGAATCAAATAATATAGACCTAAAACTGAGAATACTCCTCATCAAGACCTATGTATGGAGTATCTTGATGTACGGCTGCGAGACATGGTGCCTATCCGAAAGAGATAGACGAAGACTAGAGGCTTTTGAGATGTGGTCTTATAGAAGACTATTAGGAATTTCCTGGAGAGACCGCATCACAAATGAAGAGGTTCTCCGACGAATCGAAGGAGGAAGGCACCTGCTCAGGATTCTGTCCGAAAGGCGTGCAAGATGGATCGGTCATATAATACGACAAGAGGGCCTCTTGCATGCCATAATGGAGGGTATGACCGAGGGGACAAACTCTAGGGCACGCCCACGCCGAGAGTACCTGGAGGACCTGTTGGTGGACGTGCGCTGCTCAACATATACAGATTTAAAAAGAGCCGCACAGGACAGGGGGGAATGGAGGAGAAGAGTTGAAATTGCTGCAAACCAGTCTTAGGACTGCAACCACGGAGAGAGAACTGAAGAATATTTTTTTTTGGAAATATAAAAGAAGTTTTAGTCAAATGATACATAAATAAATAAAGGTTTATTTATAGCAACTAAATCTAGTTTTATCGACCTCAAAGGAATGCAATATACAAATACATACCGTACTTTATTAAAGTTACGGTTGGCATACGAACTGTCTACCGTCAGCATTTCAGTAGCATTAAAGTAGAGGTCGTCAAAGTGCCTCAATAAAACAATGTAATCAAGACATTCCAATAATTATATTCAATCATAACCTACCGTCTAACAAAATCAGTTTGCTTGAGTTGACTTAACCTCTAAGTGAGTGAGATTTTGTTAGCAAAATATGAAAATGATGTAAGTAATATAAAAAACGTAATTGCGGCCGCCATATACAAAATAATTGAATAGATAAAACATTTGAGCCTTGTCCGTTTTATGGATAAATTCATGTATTCGAGAAAAAAAATATCGAACGTACCATGTACGTCCATACTCTCTTGAGGTAAAAATTCGCTGACCGTACACCGTACGGCCTTCCCTTTTAGAGGTTAAAATGTCGCGCAAGACGTAGACACACAAACCTTCATCATAACTAAGCCAATAAAAGTATACAAATCAGTAGACCAAAGCACGTCCTAGATACAGAGCTGAGTGATTTGGAACAAAATAAGGCGAGCATAGAATTATTTTATTTACAGTAAAATCTATACGACTCATTACTATGTTACAAGTTATTCCAAGCCCACAAAATATATTGGAAGAAATTAGTAAAAAAATTGATTGAGTTATTTTTTAGGTTTCATCAGGAATAAAAGCTGAAACCCTGAAATTGGAATCAAGCGTTCTACCAACTAGGGAATTCAGGTTATTGAGAAATATTACTTGATATAATAGATGATGGATCATTACGTTGATAGCATTATTAAGAAAAGCTCTTTAAGAGATTACTTTACAATCGAAAATTAATATAACAGAAAAAGTTGTAACATTTATTCAAAAGAAAATAAAGAAAAAAATAATTCAGTTATTTTTTACTCCCTGTGGGTTTATGGCGGTACTTCTTTTGCTTACCGATTTTAATTTAAATCCGTACTAGGGTATATTATAAACAAAGCACATGTGCATTTAATATACTGCACAAAACTTATTTGTACAAGCCAATTAAGTCCATGCCTAAGATTGGAGAAAGTAGGAGAATTCTGCTATTTGATAAGTATTTTCACAAAAAATAGAAAAATTAACAAAAATATCAAACGGCGTGTAACAATAGGAGACAAAGGAAATGAGACAGTGAAACGTAAACAATGGAACCGGACAATTTTAAAGTCTATTAATATGATATTCTACAAAAGTACAATATTTTAGTGCTAACTTTGATGGATGGGAGTGAAACGTGGACATGGAAAAAGGCTAAGAGGAGACGAATTTATGCTGCAGGAGTTTAGTGCGTAGAGAAGAATAGATGGAGTTACAATATATGAGAGAACACACAATGAAGTGACAAGGGATGAATGTGAACTTAATACTTACGTGTTAAGTAAGATGAAGAACAGTTCAATTACTTGGTTTGGGCATGTGGAACGAATAAAAGAAGAAATATTTACAAAATAAATATAGTGTTAATGTGAGTGGAAAGCGTGGCAAAGGAAGACCAAGAGAAGTATGTTTGGATCCAGTGATATTCTAAAGGAAGGGAATATAAAAAGTCTGAGATTCGTAGAAGTTGTATAAAGTGTATAGAATGTACGAGTAGAAAGGGGCAAAATATGTAAATCGGGATAGGAAACTATAACATTATGTCCATTGTACCTACCCCAACAGGGAAAAAGCGTAATGCTATGAATGTATGCACTTTTTTCCAAAAGTTCTGGCCTGAAAAAGTTAAAGAGTGTTTACGGACAGATACCACGTAGGTCACATCTAGCGCATGGTTACAGGTTAAATTTGATATCTTTACTTTCAGTATATGTCAACTACAACAGATTGAAGACGTGTTGTTTCGTTATATTCTTAAATATTACGATATCGCAAGGTGGGATGAGAATTCATATTGTATAAAGTTCTCCGTTACATATTTTATATTGAATGGAATCTTCGGAAATTAGCTACGAACGTTTAAGTAGAAAGAAAACTTTTAAAATATGGATTCCTTGGATGGCCTACATTTTTTTTAAATAGGCAATCCACCTAAACTAGGGTGATTTGTGCTATCAAATTAAAGACGCTTTTAAATTATATGTGTCAATATAATAAATTCAATTTAAAAAAATGCCGATTCTAGATGATTTAAAATTTCAACTAATTAAGCTTCAAAAATTTTACAATCGATCTATTGTATAAATGAAAAAGTTCTTCGAAGAAAGAAAAAAACGCACCATTCATTGGACACGGTAAAGATATGACTTTTTTGTATATCAAATCTTTCTCGCAAAGGACAACCAAAAAATACGTGGTATATAGTTTCATCATCCAGACTACAGTCGCAGCCAGGATTCTCCACAATACTCATACTGTAAAAGTGACTAGCCACCACGTAGTGGCCCGTCCACAAACGCCACATGACTGACACTTCAATCTGATTATTTCTTACTATTTTAAACCATGGCTGCAAAGGGTTAATTTGTGGATGGTTCATGTTGAATATGTTAGGATGTATAAGGAACAAGAACTGTTTAAAAAACAGATTTACAAGTTGCAGTATCTCGGTCATATAATAAGATGCACCAGATATGTTATAACAACTGATCATCCACAAAAAAATAAAAGTCTTACGAAGCAGTACCAGACTCCGTATCTCTTGTCTTAAGTCGTAAGGCTGTGTAGAAAGGATGGATAACACATAAGTTTCCTTCCCCACAAAGTATGAAATACCTGCTGAAAATCACCCTTCAGAAATAACCTCCAAAATACGGAAGGAGAATTTAGAGCAAATAACCCATTTGAGAGATAGTCTTGATGATAACACATTTTTTTTATACATTTTGCACGGATTTCTCATGTTACACAAAAAGGGTCTGCTTCAAGCGTTAGCTTATTCGTTAGGAATAATATCAGCCAGCATTCTTCTCATACTGCTAGGCGGTACCGAGAATATATCAACAGTGTCATTCAGTTGGTCAAATATCTTTATACCACGCGTGACTGAGTGTTTAACACTTCCCACCCTGTGATGGACAGCGAGTGACCAGGACCTATATTTTATTTGATCATTAGACGTTTTAACACATAATAAAATGATTTTTATAGCTAATTACACAAAATAACCTAGCATGTTTTGCATAATTTTAATTTTAAATATACATTTTTCACTGGACGCTAAGCGTCCAGCACCGTGGTTGGGGGAATTTTTTAGCACAGTAAGGCAAGTGTTAACCATGATATTTGTCCTGTAAATTGGTATGTAGAACAGAGGATAATTCCTTGCACGGCTATATTTATTAGGTACATATAAACTTAGTGCTTCTAGAATCGCGGGACAGTTAAAGGAACCTTGAAAAACCTTAAGTAGGAGTATCGCAATGGATTCTTGCATTCTTGTTTCGAGGCTTCTATAACTACACACGGTGAGAAGTTCGACATGGTGAGCATATTTTGGATAATCGCCCATTATTCTGTACCATAGACATCTGAATACATCACAGCTCTTAATTTAGATAAAGAAAAAGAAAATATATTCTATGATAAGTCCTTAACATGAATAAAACTCACGTGTTATTAATAAACAAACTCATAAACTGTGCTTTGATACGTACATATATACTCGTACCATCAGGCCTTTAATTTATCTAAATTGACAGAAAGGACAGAGCGGTAGCCTTTTCATTTATGACACATATTTTGCCTCCTCTATAATAATAAACATTTTTAAACAACTTCTACGATTTCTCCAACTTTTTCTATTTCCTTCTTTTAAAATATCGTTCACTTGATTCAATCATTTTTTCCTATCCAAACCTTCAACTCTTATATACGTAGTATGCTAGGTTATACCAGAAGAGACCGAAAACGTTATGAGTGGATACGAGCCCAAACAAAGGTTGAAGATGTTATAGAGGTTGCAAAAAGACTCAAGTGGAAGTGGGCTGGACATATCGCCCGAGCAACAGACCATCGTTGGACGTATGAAGTAATCCAGTGGTACCCAATAGGTATAAAAAGGCCTGTAAGAAGACCATAGGCGCGCTGGGTAGACGAAATACGTAAGCATGCAGGTATTATGTGGCAGCAATGTGCAAAGGACAGGATTTTGTGGAGACAACTTGGAGAGACCTACATCCTGCAGTGGATAGATACAGGCTGATGGTGATGGTGATGATGATACGCAGTATATTTATTATGTTGAAGAATTTTCATTCATTCATTCCACATATCCACACCTTCTTAGTGTTCCCCATTTTACTAAATACGTCCGCTTTAATTTCATATTTTGCCATACATTGTCACTCCATAAATTATTTGTAGTGAACGTATTATATAGCATTTTTTCAAGTTTTTTAGTGTTTTTCCACGTCCACGTTTCACTTTAACATTGTATTGAAAACGGGATAAAATCAAACAAAATTTGAATTTAAAATTTCATTAAATTCTATTCCAGAAAAATTCGTTAAAGCCTTCCAAACTCTGGAAGTAATAAAATTCTAAAGTATACCTGTATTTTTCTATTTAAATTTGAATGTACACTTATACAGAATTCTAATTAAAACGGAGTCCAATTAAAATTCAAAAGGAACTTAGCTGGTTTCCTGAGGACTAGCGAAAAGGAATAAAATTAAACCATTTGACTCTGTTACAAGCCTACACCGCGAAACCTCTAAATTACAGGGCAGGTATATTTTCATTTGTAATGTGAACAGTAGCCACAGGTGAAAATTTCAAGTGGTGGCCATTAATTCAATTATTATGTTTTAAATTTTAAAATACTATTCATTGTTCAACTGTAACCCTTAGAATTAGGCACCATGCAGGTTTAAAATACGTTAAATAGTGTATGCTTTCTATCGTTAAGTATGCTGGAGCAAAACAATATAAACTGTCATAAAAAATATGTATTTTTTCTGAACATCTTAAGAGTATAACAGATGATCACATATTTCCATAGCCATTCATTAAAATACTACACTTATTATAATATATTTAGAAAAGAGATCTATCAAACAATAAACCGTGCGAATCAATTACCAATAATCAATTAAGTTAAACTTATTCTAACTCTATTCCCCATAAGACTTATATTACATTTGTATAATAAAGCCTTAGTCTTGTGGCGGTCGTCTCCGAATATTGTCGAATACATACGGTCAATGACCGATGAAACGACCTTCGGATTCTTCGATAAATTATAGTAAACAGTCCGAAGGTCACATGCCGGCCATTGACGCCGGCCGAGCTCCCGCACCTCACGCCAGAGAAAGAGAACGCACCACGGCTATCTCACCAGTTCCGTATTTTGATGAATACCCACATACGACAATAACCGTTCTCTGCATTCACAGAAGCGAGATGTAAGCATATCGCGAGCGCACTCTCGCGCACATTCCAAAAAGATATAAATACCTACGTTACTATAAAAATAAACACTCTCTCTTTCCGCATTGCGCTTTAACGAGTTTATTTATTTACCAACAACCATCATCATCTCTTCCCTCTAGGATACATATCCCTAAAGTCTATTCACCATACATGGAAGACCATGGATAGTATAAGTAATATGTAATAAGCCTTAATTTACTCATTCAAGAAGCCAGGCAGGAAGCATATTCCTTTTCGCTAGCCCTCGCCTTAGGAAGACACAGTACGAGTATCTGTTGAAATATTTATTTATTTAATTAACGACACAACAGTGTCTTTATATACAAATGAACATGTGACAGGTTATACAAGTACTTCAAATTATTGACAAATAATACAAAACTTTATCTTAAACTAACATGAAGATACAAAAAGCAGTAGTAATAATAAATTACAGTCATTGTTTAAAAATTATTTCATAATCTTTGAGAATTTTGTGGGAATTTTATGGATAGATATTGAGATATAGAAAACACATGGCCTCATTAGTAGAACGAGATCCAAGCTGCTTCGCAGAATTAAAACCGTCATACATGTTGATGCAGGGTTACTCAACTCCAGAGGCAAAGTATTGTCCTTAATGTTTTGTTTATATTACGTTATTTATATTAATAAAGGAGAGCACAAAGTTAGTAGCTATTTCTAAATATTGTTGTGATATTCTGGCGAATACTATATATACTTATATTAAAAATATCTAAATTGTTGCACAACTCGTTTCCAAGTCTTTGCATACGAATTATAGAGGAGTTGATTTTATAATTAGTATAGCAATTTTTGGTATAAAAGGGATTGAGCTGTCTTGTGGATCTAGTGGGAATACGAAATGAAATGCTTGCGAGTAAGTGAGGTGCATCAATCACTGAGTGAATGATTTTGTATAGCAGTACAATATCGGCTGTTTTTCTTCTGTCACACAGCTTCAAGAGTTTCATTGCATTTAATAAGTTGGGATAATTTCTTTGTTCATGTGGAAATTCATAAAGATACGCTAAAAAGCAGTTGATGTAAGCCAAGTCGAGTGTTTTATTTCATTCCATTTAAAATGAATTTCCACAAAATAATGTTGATATCATGGGAATACTAACGATACAAATAAGTCAGAAGTACTCTCATAGTATCTAGTTTCACTCAAAGCTATAAGTTACAGCTTGAAACTATGCCAAGTATCAATTTATTCAATTTGAAAAAATAATAATACACTGTTCATCTCATAAGCGGTTTGCAATAAAGAAATAATTACTCTTTCGGTGACCCTGTTGATAAAAAAAAAACAAACTTTGTTTTTACGCCGAAACCTTTCTCGCTATATCGCCAAAACCTGACTACAGTAAAGCTCGCCCCCAAGTGAGTGGTTCAGAACTCGCAAGTCTAAGTTTAGAGCGGGGGCTGTAAACTCATAAATATTTAGAAGTTCCACCCCTTTCGGCGATAATCTTATTCAGAAACTTAACCATAAGTTCGTTGATGTTGCTCCTGTGGACGGGTGTCCAAAACAAAGGCTTTTTTTTTTAAATACAACCATTAAAAGTGCACACTTCTAAATACATTTGATTGGCACTTGCGAGCCTAGTTGGTTAAAAACCTTCCTACTAATGAGGAAGTTAATGGTTGTTCTACGGGTTACCGTTGGTATCCTCATTTTTCAAATAGGTTTCCAGTCTGATATTTTCTCAAGACTTTTCTAACATGTTTCTATTTGATGAAAAATATTGCAGTAAACTCGCTAGAAAACTAAAAGTGCAGTATAATCAATAAAAAATACGTAAGTATTTATGACGGTGTGAATGTTTCAGATGAGTGCTCAAGTGTTAAGGACAAATATATGAAATATGTAATAACAGTATAAGAATAATTTATCAAAGGCATACCCAATAAAATAGTTTTTGTACCCACAACATGCTGTTTTTTTTCATCTATTTACTTGTATCCATTGGTTTGTATTTTAATTTTGTGTTGTAAAGAAAATGAATTATTTTAACACTCCATAACGAATGGTTTTATTACTTTTGCTATAGACTATTTTAAAGATGCATAAGAGATGGTATCAAAGTTTCAATGGTTTCAAAAACATGTTTTTCAATCAGTTGAGTTCACAATACAGAGTTAATGTTTTATTTTGGATAGTAAATAAATACCTGGAAGCTTTGTATAAAATATTACCACAATAGCGTTCAGTTATTAAATTTGTTGAAGGTGCCACTCAGTATAGATTAATTAGCAAGGAAATTATAAGGTTTTATACAGTTAAGATGTCAATAAAGAATTACAAGTATACTACCCACCTGAATTTGCACTGACTATGATGCCTCTTATATTTGGAAAGATTTCACGACAAAAAATAAACTATTAGATGTTAACATAAGTTGTGTCCGTTTTTTTTTTCAATTTAAAAATAAACACAAAAAGAAAACTAAAATAGTAAATGTTATACGTATTCGAAAGAAAATTTTCTGCTCTTCAAGATACTGTGTTTGCTTTTACGTTACATATATTATTTTATTTGATAACAAGCCTTCAAAAAGGAATGGCAAGTAGACGAAAGTGAGCACTTTCGACACCTCCCTCTATTCGCGTTCAATCGAGGGAATAAAGCTGCCAAAACTGCTCGCGATATTTGCGAAGTGTACGGTGAAGATGTTATGAATTAAAAGACAGATCGTCGAGCTTCGCAAATATCGCGAGCAGCTTTGGCAGCTTTATTCCCTCGGTTGAACCCGAACAGAAGAAGGTGTCGAAAATGCTCACTTTCGTCTACTTGACATTCCATTTTGAAGGCTTGTAATCAAATAAAATAATATATGTAACGTAAAAGCAAACACAATATCTTGTAGAACATAAAATTGTCTTTCGAATGACGTATAACATTTACCATTTTGTTTTACTTTTGGTGCTCATTTTTAAATTGAAAAAAAAAACGGACACAACTTATGTTAACACCCAATATATTAGAGCAAATTAATTCATATAGTTATTTAAATAATATTTTCTGAAATGATTTATGATCAAAATAAGGGATAAAAGATAAATATGAACTTCGGATTTATGTATCAGTAGGATAAAGAAGAACACTCAGAGATAGTGAAGATATGTTATGTAGAACAAAGAATTGAAGAAAATATACCAAAACAAACATACAACGAAAATTTACGTTGCATGTGGTAACAGAAGATTAATAAAGTGTTGTTCAATCGAGTGAATTATATTTTGAATGAAGAAAGGGAATCAATTTGAGGAGATCATCATATTCCATAGATTATGCATTTAAAAACATTGACAGTTGGCCGCATGCTAGTTCCAGCCTTGCTTTTGTGTCTTTACTTGCTGACAATAAAAATACACAAGTAACAGATGAATTTCACAACGATCAAAATGGAAATTACCAGTGTTTACATCATACACAGTTCAGTTATATGAACAGATCAGTGAATTTATTTTTATCATATAGGCAAAAAAAAACATTCATTCTTCTATCAAGTTAACTACAATTCGCCTAAGCCCCTGAACTTTTGTAAATACACATATTTCAACTTTTTTTTGTCCTCCGCTATTTGTTCGTGACACATTAATGGAAACATTTTCATTTGAGAACTCGGCATTAAGTTTTTACATATCTGCCTATAATGATGAATATTAAAAATTTTATTTCGTATTTGGAAAAAAATTTGGAAATCGTTTTTTTATTTTATGTCTGTACCAATTGATTGACGTACGTTATCTGGACATTACATAAAAAAACAAATAGGCAAACTTTACCGGTTCCAGTACGTATGTTTTAGGTACATTTTTTTATTATTTGTATATTTGATCACTTCGCGTAATATTAGAATTTTTTTAAATATACATTGTAACCTTTTTTACCTAGTTAATTTAAAAAACTAACATGTATTTCATTCATGATTTTGTTTTATTGTTGCCCCATAACTTCCTTTATTCTTTGACTGATGATATATATTTGTACAAATTAATAATTATTTGAATATTTTTTGCGAACATTTCATATTGTTAATTTACTTTCGACTGGTATGTGGCAAAAGATTGCCACTTGGCAAAGAGCCAGCCAAATTATTATGCAATGAAGCGTTTAATAAATATTGAAATAAATAATGAGCATCAATCTACATAACGGTTTCTAGTTATGAAAATTTTCCATTTGGCAACATACAACTGATGAAAGAAAACTAAAGAAGTGGTGAGTATATTACCATTTGGCAATATACTCACAATTGGCAAGAGAACATAAAGAAGAGATTAGTATGTTGCCATTAGGCAATATATTCACAACTGGTGAGGGAAAAGAAAGAAGTGGTGAGTATTTTACCATTTGGCAATATACTCACAATTGGCAAGAGAACATAAAGAAATGATAAGTATGTTGCCATTTGGCAATATATTCACAACTGGTGAGGGAAAATAAAGAAGTGGTGAGAATACGAGTGTTACCATTTGGCAATACACTCACAATTGGCAAGAGAAAATAAAGAAGTGATGAGTATGTTTCCATTTGACAATATACTCACAACTGGTGAGGGAAAATAAATAAGTGGTGAGTATGTTATATTGTCATTTGGCTATATACTCACTACTTTTATATTTGACAATAATAAATAATAACTATTGTATTAATATAAATCCCTTTTTGTTTTTTCCTCTATTTATATAATTTGTCTTAATCAGGAGAGGGTTTTGTTATGAAAGTTACTTTGAAAAAAAAAACACTTGTTTGAATTATTGTTAAAGAAATTATTTCATGGTCACCCTACTTTGAAGTCTATTAACTGTCTCAACTTGTTCTCGTCATTGATAAAAATAAATAATTGGTTTGATCAAAAGGTGGGCAAAGAATAACAATATTTGCATTTATTGCGCACAATTTTTCTCTTCACTTATTAATGAGTTCGGTTATTAAAAAATATTGAAATTTAAAAACGGTTTATAATTTATGTTAAAACTGTAAAACCAGTTTGCTTATTAAAAAGGCTGTATATTTTGTTAAATGCCCAAGGTGTGTACCAAGAAAATATTAAACCTGCGTAGATACGAAATATCCTCTAAATCTGCAGATTACAGACACGTTTAAATTACAAATATAGAAGTTCAATTTATAAATATAGATTTTTTTATTAACAATTATATTTTATCAAAATTTATATATAAAATACCCGGGGATAAGTAATACACATCGGGCTTATGCGCTCCGGTTACGCTGACAAATTGCGATGGAACACGTGCATAAATGACAGAGACGACGCTCTACAAAGCCGAAGTTAGTCGATTATGGCCGACAGTCTCTTTCTTAAGCCCGATGTGTATTACTTACCGTCGGGTACTTTACTTCCATATTTATTGACAATGTTGAGGACCGTGATCTCCCTCTTAGCAAGCGGGCGTCCGAGGTTCGCTTCCTTGCGGATTAACTTCTGGACTGGTTTAATTTTTAGACCATGTAATTTCTGAATTCATGTTTTTCCGCAACTTATATGATGCTTATCATAAATCCTTATAAAGCGTTACTGCGCAACACTAATTTAACGTTATTCAAAACTTCGCGTAATGAAAGACTCCAGCAGATTAAAACTGTCAAGACTGTTCTTACTTAAGTACAACAGCTTGCGTTGTTGCTGGGCATCGCAGTCGAAGACACTCCTGCCATTCCAGCGTCAATTGAAGTGGAAAGCGATGCTGTGCCATGGAGTGAGCTGTTATACACTACCTAACTCACCGGCTATACCGTTGTTCTGCATCCGATGGCATACCTGATGTGAGTTAATCGAAACACAAAGGCATGTTTTTTTTTTCTTTTTTTTTAAGAATAGATATATCCGAAGTCATAAGTTTTCTTAAACGCTTGAATACTAAACAGAAAAAATGCCTGTGCCATTCAAGGGGAGTAGCACAAAGGATTTGAAACGGTAACCTTCCGCACGTATGTCCAGTGCATTACCACGGGCATACGCTTAATAGGACAATTTATTGTATAACACTTTCGTTGCATACAGTACAACCTAACGAGCTTATTGCGATGTGTCAATATCTTCCAACCAACCAGAAAGATGTTAAAGAGGCCATTAGTAAATCTTTTTTTAAAAATCTGGGTTACAACGGTAATCAAATCCACAACCTCCGGGCTGAGGGGGAGGGTCGTACAGGCGTCTTCCAGCCAGGGTGGTTAACAATAATACTCAATCGCGAAGAATAGTCTCTCAAAGTATTACCACTAAGGTCCAAAAGTTTCCTACCTGAACAAGTAAATGCAAGTGTGTATGAACAGAAATACGGGTTTCCAGCAAATAAACTTTTTTTTGGGTAAACAATTTATTTTTGAAATAAATATTCTTTTAATTTTTTAATTTGAAACTTTTAAATGAAATATGCGACTTTTTACTGTCTTAATAATATAATTTTTAAATACCTAATGGTCCAAAAGTTTCCAGTCTGAACAAGTAAAAGCATGTATGAACTGATAACTGCTACAACCACTGTATAATCAAGTGGTGTTACAGGTCACCTGGAGTCGATACAAGACCTGTCCTTTTGTTATATTCTGAAATGTTAAAAATGGAATATCACGCGGTTATCAAATTACGCTTGAAAATAGGATAAAAACCTGGCAGAAATTTTGCGGTGTTAGCAAATCAAAGTGTGAATTTATTTTGAAATCCATATATTATCAGTATTGGTTTTTAGTTGTTATATTAAAGACGCAACTGGATTACTCTTAACGACTGCCTCATAAACCGCGGAGTACAGAGGTGGATGGAGAAGAGGCTATCGTGGGAGTCACGATACTCAGTCTTGAGCTACACAACAGGATAATGAGTTTTTATGTTCAATTGAGTGAGTGAAAGGCATATAAAAGGGAGAGCAAAGAAAGTATGGATGGATCAAGTGGTAAAGAAGAAAATTTTTCAAGTCAGGAAAATCGTAGAGGTTACATGAGAAGGTATATCGATGTAGTCCTTTCCTAACTCGACACACATCCTCAAAGGCTAAGGATGTGTGTCGAGTTAGGAAAGTATGGTGCTCTATCTTCTCTGCCTACCTCGACAGGAAAATAAAGTGATGGTATGTATGTACATACATTCAATTTCAGATTGTTGGCAGTATGCTTCCAATAAGACATCCGATTTCCTTGGATTGTGGGCACTAGAAACGCAAAAAGTACGACGTGGAAAGACGACGCACAAAAGGAAGAGTCCCAATGCGCTGGATTGATTGAATGATAGAACCAACAAAACAACCCTTGACAACTGCTCTTCGAACTGAGAAGTGCAAAGATGGATGGAGAGGAATTGTCAAGGGATATCATGGGAGTCTAGATGCTCACCTACATAAAAGGATGAATGGATTCAATTTCGTTTTTCATTGTGTGATTTTATATATTTGTTATATTTCGTATACCTTTTAACCCTCCGTCGGGCGCAATACACATCCTAACACGTTCGGGCGCAAATCATCTGTGAGATTAAAAATTAAATTTCTCCTTAGGCTTAAGGGAAAGCTTATCAAACTGAACTTTACACTCAAACATGATTATATAACATTTGTACATTTCTTTGCACTTTTCAATAACATATTGTTTTTCTTAAAATAGAAGATAACTAGTTGTTAACTAGTTTACAACATTATCAGTCTTTTGTTGGCAGCTTATCAACACAACTAATGCAATTCAGTAACATCACTTTTTTTTCAGTCATTTAATACCCACAATAGGTTTGTAAAAAAGAGTAAGCACAATAAAAAGTATGTGGAATTAACTGTCACATCTTCATAAGGTAGTTCATGTGACGAAAATAAAAGCATTAACTTAACATTAAGAACACTATGCTAGCACTTTTTCAAACATAATTTAGGATGCAAAATTCAAATTCACTTGTGATCATAAAACGTCTTCACAAAAAAAGGGAGTAATGAAAAAACTCATCCAGCAGATTAAAACGTCCGTCATGGAGACCAACGGTGCACTGGAGAAATAACAAAAATACCCTTGTGTGAGAGGTAGTGAGTCAGGAAGCTACTATAAGCCTCACCTCTTTGTCGGTAAACCTCGCCCATTGGCACAAAAAAAACTAGGTACCTCATCTCACAGATTAGATGCGCCTGCCCAAGGGTTAAAATTATCTCCTGCTATATTTTTATAAATATGGTATTTTTTGCGTATAATTATGGATGATATATATAAAGCAAGAGCTATATACATATGGTCAAATAAAAAACTGAAAAAAAGTGTTTAAAATAGTTACAAAAGTTTCATTTTTGATGAAAAAAAAATAATGAAAGAAAAACACTTCCTAATGTATTACAGCTTTTGAACATATTGTAGTTAAAATGTTTATAACTTAGTGACATACATTATTAAGTTAACTGAGATACTTTTCAAGAATGTTCAGCAAACCCACGCTTTCTGTACTTAACTATTGGCAATTTCGTTTCTTCGACCCACATTTTCATTTCTGAAAGTTTTACAATTCTATATCCACGCCAAAGTAAACAGTCACCTTTAAAGAAACTGTTCAGTCAAATATTTTATTACTTAAGTTAAGAAAAGAGTGAAGAATAAACGGTACGTATTTATTATTTTGGCTTATAGACGTAGTTTGAAAGAAACATTTTCAATTACCGAGAATTCAATTACCGCGTTACGCCAATGCCAATATGTTAACTATTCGTTATAAAAATAAGCAAAAAGGAGCATTTATGTTAGATGCCCAAAGTGGTCAAGTAAAAAACATATATATGTAGACCCCATCATGCCATTTCCTTTTAAGGTTAAGCAGAGATGACAGAGTGTCAGACTTTTGTATCTCGACATACATCCTACAACTCTTTTATATCCATATAAAGGGTATTTCAAATTGAGTGGTTTTATTAATTCTTGCATAAAACACAGATGGTGTCGCGAACTTGCCTGGGTCTTATGACATTTGAGAAGTGTAATGTATGACATTTATAAAAATGGAGTCGTATACAATACAACAACGCGTTCAAATTGTTGAATTATTTTATGTACTAGTATTGTAATCTCGGGAAACTGTGATGGTAATTGGCCACCAAAATCATGTGATCTGACACCGCTGGACTATTTTCTCAAAGGTTACGTGAAAAACCCAATTAATTCCTGAGCTGAAGAACGAAATTTTGCGCGTTAAGGTGAGTTAGAACCGCAATTATGTCAAAATGTCATTGAAAATTTTGACAAAAAAGTGGACGTCTGTGGAGCAGAAAGAGGTGGACATTTGGTGGATATTGTTTTTTTTTTGTGTTTAAATGTCATATAGTATACTTCAATGACCAATAAAAAGTTTTTTGAAATCAAAACCAATCGTGTGTTTTATTCAAGAATTTAAAAACTCTCACAATTTGAAAGACCGTTTTTACATTATCATTCAAATGCTACGATTTCTCTACTTTCCACATTTTCTTTCTTTCAAAATATAATTCACTTGATACAATCATACTTTCTTTGGTCTTTCTCTTACACGCCTTTCATTCGGTTTTGCGGTATATATTTATTTTGTTAGTCTTTCTTCGTTCATTCGTTTAACATGCTCAGAGTGTTCTTCTTCGTCTAATTCAACACATAAGCCTAAATTCTTCTTTATTTCATATTATGTCATACATTATCACCCCATTTATTATTCTCAGTGGACACATTTCTATGGCATAAATTAACTTGTCAGTATTTTTTAAAGTCCATATTTCCCTCGCATATATCAAAGTTGGTACTAAAATACTAGTGTGGCTTGTTATCTTAACTAATTTTTATACTTTCCGGTTTGAATGTGTTTATTTTAGTACCCCATTTATTTTGTTTCTTATCACCACACGCAAGTCAATATCTCTCGTGGCTCTTCGATCGTATTAAACAATTCTAGATACTCATGTATAGCAGGATTCCTCAACAAGTAGTATAGAAGCTACAAAACATAATATATTGCAGTAATTTAAAGAAAAAAGGTGTCGTTAAAGTTAATATCACCGGTTGGCTAGGGTTAAAATCAGTTGATCAGGCTACAAGTACCTTGCACGGACTTGATGTAGTTGTAACTAAGAACTTGTATAGCGCCTATATAATAATATTTTATAGACTAAATAATTAGAGCATTAAAAATGGAAAGACAACCAGCACCATATGAGGTATATAAAGACATAAAAATATTTCTTTTTGTAATCTTAAAAAAAATACACATATGTAGTTAGGTTTAAAAGTTTCGTATGTAGCTAGGTTAAAAAAACACATATGTAGTTAGGTTTAAAAGTTTCTTATGTAGCTAGGTTAAAAAAACACAAATGTAGTTAGGTTTAAAAGTTTCGTATGTAGCTAGGTTAAAAAAACACCTATGTAGTTAGGTTTAAAAATACACATATAAATAAAAATAAATATAGGTTTATTGATAGCAACATGGTATGTACATAATATGTTTAAATACACTTCAAAAACACATAAATTGCACAAAATACATTTAAGAGAGAAGCTATCAAAATGTCTGGGCTCATCTAATAACATCCCCTCGGCCAAGATACACCCCACTAATATAGGGCAAGCCCAGCCACGGGGACACCAAATGTTTTTCAGCCTACACCATTGCACATGTAGAATAAGAAAAAGAAAAAAACAGAAAATTAATAGATGGCTGAAAAAAAAAAACAAATCCACAAGTACCACCTCACATTAATTCAAACAAACAAATAAAGGTTCCTTGACAGGAACACAGTGTGTACATATACAAGATTAATTCATTTTGAGTATCGCACACACATCTCAAAACAAACTGCAAAAACACATTTAAGATAGAAGATATTAAAAGCTCTGGGCTCAACCCACAAACATTCCCCCGGCCGAGATACACCCCACTAATGTGGGGCGAGCCCGACCGCAAGGATATCGGGGGGCGGCTTTCAGGACACACCCTTGTACATCTAGGTTAAAAAAACAAAAACAAAACAAAATATATGGCAGAAAGCAAAATGAAAAGAAAAATATGTAGGTTTAAAGAAAAAAACGATGGAATTAAACAAAAAACTATTTTCTGAATATAATCACCATGTAGATTGCTTTTGTAATTAGATCGTGGGATAGAATTCCGTTTGCAGGTAATTAATAATTTAAATCCTGCGCTTATCACTTAAGACATGGAACAACAATTATATGGTTGGTTGAAAGTGATTGCTACTCGTACTTAATAATCCCGCCATATTGTACACTGTACAATCAAATATAAAAACATACATATATACCTTCACGCCTTTTCCGTTGAGGCTAGGATCTCGACATGCATATTTCGCCTATTCCACATTCAAACAACATCTCACGCAACTCCAACAATTTCTTTGACTTCCTGCATTCCCTTCTTTCAAAATTTCATGCACTTGATAAAACCATACTTTATTAAAACTTCCACTCAAATTTGCGCTGAATACGTATTTTGTAAGGCTTTCTTCATTCATTCATCCACGCATTTAAACCATCCCAGAGTGCTCTTTTTCATCTTACTCAACACTATAACCTTTAGTTGATATTATTTATCAACCTGAAGTTCACATTCAACCCTTATCACTAAATGCCGTTTTCTATGATACATTGTCACTACGTGCTCTTCTGAGTGCTCTTCTAAGTGCACGCATATATTGTCACTACGTGTTCTTCTGAGTGCACGCATACATTGTCACTACGTGTTCTTCTGAGTGCACACAAACATTGTCACTACGTGTTCTTCTGAGTGCACGCATACACTATCACTACGTGTTCTTCTGAGTGCACGCATACATTGTCACAACGTGTTCTTCTGAGTGTACGCTTACATTGTCCCTACGTGTTCTTCTGAGTGCACGCATACATTGTCACTACGTGTTCTTGTGAGTGCACGCATACATTGTCCCTACGTGTTCTTCTGAATGCACGCATTTTCACAGCATTTATTCGACTCCTTTCAGTTTGTTTCTACATTCACGTTTCACTTCCATATGGACTATCATCTTAGTAGATTTCGATACTTCTTACTATTTATTATTTACGTTTTATTGGAATATTGACTTTGTTTCCTAGTTTAACAATATTTTTAAAGAAAATAAAACAACACACCAAAGAAAACTTTCCCTCAGCATATTCGAATTGTTGATATGAACATTTTGAATAGTGAGACCGGAAAAAAAATATTTTGACCCCAACAGTCAAGCCTTCGG